>PISX010018202.1:0-41306 GCA_004024625.1 Mellivora capensis | reverse complement strand
GTGTGTAAACCTGGCGATTCACAGACATGTACCCCTGGGGATAAAAATTTGTTTATAAAAAATAAAAATTAAAAAAAAAAGATCAAAAGCTTCTACACAGCAAAGAAAATAGTCAACAAAACAAAGAGGCAACCCACAGGATGGGAGAAGATATTCACAGATGACACTACAGACTGATATCCAAGATCTCTAAAGAACTCCTCAAACTTAACACACACAAAACAGCTAATTACATCAAAAAGTGGGCAGAAGACATGAACAGACACTTCTCCAAAGAAGACATACAAATGGCTAACAGACACATGAAAATATGGTCGTTATCACTAGCCTTTAGGGAGACTCAAATCAAAACCACATTGAGATACCACCTTACACCAGTTAGAATGGCCAAAATTAACAAGACAGTAAACAAGTGTTGGAGAGGATGTGGAGAAAGGGGAACCCTCTTACACTGTTGGTGGGAATGCAAGTTGGTGCAGCCACTTTGGAAAAGAGTGTGGAGGTTCCTTAAGAAATTAAAAACAGAGCTACCTTATGACCCTGCAATTGCACTGGTGGATATTTACCCCAAAGATGCAGATGTAGTGAAAAGAAGGGCCATCTGTACCCCAGTGTTCATAGCAGCAATGTCCACAGTTGCCAAACTGTGGAAAGAACCAAGATACCCTTCAACGGACGAGTGGATAAAGAAGATATGGTCCAGGGCCTCCTGGGTGGCTCAGTGGGTTAAAGCCTCTGCCTTCAGCTCAGGTCATGATCCCAGGGTTCTGGGATCGAGCCCCGCATCGGGCTCTCTGCTCAGTGGGGAGCCTTCTTCCTCCTCTCTCTCTGCCTGTCTCTCTGCCTACTTGTGATCTCTTTCTGCCAAATAAATAAATAAAATCTTAAAAAAAAAAAGAAAAAAGATATGGTCCATATATACAATGGAGTATTTTGCCTCCATCAGAAAGGATGAATACCCAACTTTTGTATCAAGATGGATGGGACTGAAGGAGATTATGCTGAGTGAAATAAGTCAAGCAGAGAGAGTCAATTATCATATGGTTTCACACCTTACTTGCGAAGCATAAGGAATAATCTGGAGGACATTGGGAGAAGGAGAGGAGAAGTGAATTGGGGGAAATCAGAGGGGGAGACAAACCATGAGAGACTGTGGACTCTGAGAAACAAACTGAAGGTTTTTGAGGAAAGAGGGGTGGGGGGATGGGTGAACCTGGTGGTGGGTATTAAGGAGGGCACGTATTGCATGGGTCACTGGGTGTGGTGCCTAAACAATGAATTTTGGAACACACACACAGAAAAACAAAATAAAATTAAATTTAAAAAAAAAACACCAAATACCTACCTAAGTACAAACAAATCAACTATTTGATAACAATAAGATTGTTTGACCTCTTCATTTCACTGACTAGTTTTTGTAAAATTTCTCCTAAATAAAGGAAAAAGAAAAAAAAAACACATGTGGGCAAAACAGAAAAGAAAAAAAAAAAAAAGAAAAGCCAAATTATCATATTGATTTAATGACCACTTGGTTTTGTATAGCTTATTTACTTTATACTCTTTCAGTCTATAATGAAGAGAGGGAAAGATTTGTTATCTTCATTTCCAAAGTAGTAAAACTGAGGCTGAGATTTGCGAACATCAAGTGACTTACCCAAGGTCATGAATCCCTACGCCAAGTGACAAAGCCATGATGAAGACTAGCTCTTTGGCCTCCTATTATGGAACTTGTTCTATGACTTCATGTTGCCTCCTAAAAAAAACAAACAAAACAACAACAATGACCACTACAAGATGGTGCGTGATTGGATTTGAGAGTGAATAATACAATTATATCTGCAAAATGATTTTGGTAGCAGTGCTGATTGTGAACTCTCTCTAATGAAGGAGAGAATGATGCATCTGGTTTTGGGCCAACTGACCTAAGAGTAAAAGAGCCCAGTCTTGGGAAAATGGATATAGGCAGGCCCACAATGGATCAATGGTCTGCAAAGAATGAATGCACCCTTAGACATTGATGGCTATCCCAACATTGCCTAGTCCTGGCCATTTATTTGCAGGGACTCTTGTTAGCTGCCAAGGTCTGGTATGGTTCAACCTTGAGGGACACATTAATGCTAACGAAGTGTGGTCAGTTCCAGACAGCTTTGTTTTTCTACAATTAAAACAATAAGGCAATGATTCTCCATCAGGATCTCTTAGTTTTGTTGTCCCTGGATGTTATTTGGTGGTTCTGATTATTTTTAAAATCAGGACTATGACTTTTCTTCCCTGCATGAAGTCAAACCATGTGGTTTGGGTCTCTGCACAGTGAGAAGTAGTGTCGTTGGTGAACATAAAAGCAATTGGTCTCAATTAGCATTAAAATTGGACTCTGAAAGGCGTAGATAAATAATGCTCAGGACTCCTGAAAGATTGGTGCGTGCCCTTCTTTCTTTCTTTGGAACACCAGGCATTAGACAGTAGATGGCAGTGTGAGATGGGGAATTTCAGTGTTGGTAGTGATTTGCTTGAAACTAGCCCAGTAAAAATGGCTTTTTGACTTGGGAGCATTTATTAAATGAACCTTCCGTCAGAGTTTTGTCTGGCATCCAGGAACCCACCCTAGAAGGTGCTGGCAAACCACAGGTATGGCTGTGTAACTGCTTTGTTTGAACTGGGTCCCTTGCCCTGCTGGGGAGAAAGGTGGGCAGCCTTTTTGCACAATTCATTGTCACAGAGCCAGGTAAACCACCACTGAACTCAATGGTCCTGGCACTCCTGTGCCCCAGGGAGAAGTATGCACCTCCCTTCATCATCTTTAGGGGAAATTCATTTATTTAAATGTTGAGGTAACAGCTTTGATATATATAAAAGGTTAATATGCTTCAGGTTTTTACATAAGTTTTTCTCCTTCCTTTTGTCTCAAACCTCTTAAAAATCAGAAGCAGGGAGTGAGGGGATTTCCAAACCCAAAAGCAAACTATGACATGGGAGAATTTCTCAGGCCAGCTGAAAAGATACGAATCCCCATGGCTTACCAAATGATGGATTCTATTTAGAATTTGTAAGAAATCCTGGAAAACAGGAAAGGGTTGAAGCTGAGTTGGGCTTCTTTTTTATTACACACTCTTAGCAGAATTTGGTGTCTATAATTAGTTACCTAAAGTTGTATCCCTCTAGAACACTTTATAATAAGAAATTGTATTTTAAGCAGGGAAGAAATAGCTAAAAACATTTGATTTACTCAACATTTTACTTAATAGAAAAGAGGTCAATAATTCTGTGAGGATCCTTGTTCTATATGCAGTAATTACAGGATTAAAATAAAGCACATTTTCAGAGTATCATAAAATTGTAATTTTTTTCTGCTTCATGGACCTATGTAAAACTACACCTCTTTAATTTTAGGTGTAATTTCTAACTGGTTACATTTTAGATCTTGTGTGGTATAATATTCATTGCTTAACTTCGGTAAGCTCCATTTTTTTCAACTGTAAAATGGAAGTACTTATTTGTGTAGAAGGCACTAGCCTTTATAATAAACCTGGTACAATAAATATTAGCCATTGTTGTTTTATAGATAATTAATGAATATAGGCATATTTTCAAACAAACATTTTTTTTCTCATTTCTCCAAGTAACTAAAAATTATAGTGAATACTGCTAGTAAAACTCCTAAATAAACAAAATTCGGTAGGTAAATCTGCTTAAAATAGAGTACACACCAAATGAAGTGCAGGAAACTTTGGGATCATCTATATGAACAGTAATTTTAATCAACGTGCTTAAAAGGAGAAAGATAAGATGTTACATATGCCTTCATATTTGTATGTGTGCATGTGTGAGAGACAGAGAGATAGAGGAAGAGAGAAAGGATGTGTGTGTGTGTGTATGATTTTTTTTGAGAGAGAGAGCTCCATGTATGCACACAAGAAGGGTGGAGGGGCTGAAGGAGAGGGAGAAGCAGACTCCCCACAGAGCAGAGAGCTCAAGTCAGGCTTGATCTCAGGACCCTGGGATCATGACCTGAGCCAAAGGCAGATGCATAACCAACCGAGCCACCCAGGCGCCCCTGTGTTATATACTTTAATTCATTACTTAACCAATGCCTTGGTTAACCTGTGGCAAGGTACGTTTTCAGGAAGGGGAAATAAAGGCATGAGAATAAAGTATTTGCCTGAAATCACAGAAACCTCTTCCTTTTAATAGGCAGAACTTCTTTTAATTATGTGAAAATGGGGAACAGAACTTAAAGGACAAGTGTTTGGACATGAAAATGGTGGTCACCTATGTGAAACTGAAAATTGCTATTGAGAGAAATGTTCAGTGAGCAAACTTATGTTTATCAAGAGGAAAAGAAAGTTCAGAGGAGTTGACCACTGAGTTGTGTGTAAGCATCAAGAAGTTCTTTGCCAACTTCACCACTTCTTACTTTTTTGTATTTTCAAGTTTTTTTTTTTTCATTTTGTTTGGTTTTGTTTAGATTAACCTTTCCAAGTCTACATATCTGAGTTCTTCTCCTAGCTCTGCCATTTCCAGGGTCTGGAATCTTGGGGAGGTTGCTAAATGGGTCTGTCTTCACCTGTAAACCTATGGGATAATAACAATTCAGGTTCATGTGAGATGAAATGAGGAAATACACAGAACTCTTGCAGCTCTGTGTCAGGATGTAGTAAATCTTCATCTAATGAAAGCCCAAGAAAAGGACCATTTGACTTGACAGTTACAGAATTAGAAAACTATAGAATAGAGTCATGGCTGAAAGAAGCTTAGGATAAATCAAAACTCCATATTTTCCAGATAAGGAAAATAATGTCTAGAAAGATTTAATAAAGGCTTTGAAGATAATTTAGTATTTTGAGCTGAATTGGAAAAGATCAAGAATTTTTCAGGAGGAGGAATTGGGGAACAGTGTTCTAGGGAGAGGGACCAGCAAGGGTAGAGAGACATGCAAGCAGACATGGGCTACTGGAAAAATTAGGTAGAGATTAGGAAACAAAGTAGAAAGTGAAGATTTAAGTCTGAGGGAAAATAATTATAGCCAGATCGTGAAGGACTTTACAAATTATTCTAGATATTTACAGCTAGAAGATTTACTGTCATTTATCTTCTCTCAATTCTAGAAACTAGGAGATGCAAATGATCTCAAGTTCATGACTGATCAACTGATTAAAAAATATCCAACTAAATATGGACCTTCTGATTTCTGAATCTGTGCACTTAAACTACATTGCAAACAATCCTCGGTTTATTTGAACCAATGTTCCAATAAGTCAAATCATAAATAAGAGTTAGTTGCAAAGAGCAAGGATTTTTGTTTAATTTGTTTATTGCTCCGTCCACAATTACTAAGGGAGTGACCATTTCAAAACTGGTAGAACCGATGAACAACAAACATTTATTGAGTCCTTATAAAGTATCGGATTTTTTTTAAATACCTTTATGTGGCTTAAAAGATTAAAGCACTATTAGGGAATTATGTTACATTTTGGTGCATTATTTTACAAATTACTGCAAGATAAGGAAAGGGTAGTATGATATTGAAAGCTCTGGATAACATAATCAAGTGTATTCTCAAAAGACTCAGTTTGTAGGGACGAAAAGATTTATTTAGAGAGTGAAACTTGTCTTGAAATATTAGAAAACCCATCATGTCAAAGATGTAGACCTATTTTGGAGAATAATCACCAGAGAGTTTACCTGGGGTCCATGTGTCGGTATTGTAAGGAGTTAACAATTTGATTTACTATTTGAAGGAATTTTCTAAACTTTCTGACAATTTAATTTAACCAACTATAGAGCTAAGCTACCTTGGGATGAAATAAGCTTCTGTTTACTTGTGATACTCATGCGAAAGCTTGAGGGTCCATTGATCTTACAGAACAGATTCATTCTTTGAATGACAGATTAAACTATATGAAATCCAAGGTTTATGAGTCTACCAGGAGTTTAGTAGACCAGTTGGATTATTTTGATTCAAGATTGTAAAGAACCAGTCTACTAACATGTATGTTTAAAAGGAGTTGGCCTGTTTCAAATCAGCTTGGAACATCAATTAAAGAAAAAAAATCTCTTTGGCCTTTACTCAATGTCCTTTCCAAGTCAAAGCAGATTATTCACAGTTTCCTTTAATGTCTGTTATACTGCTTATGAGGAATGACTCAAGGGAAGTTTTCCTTTAATTCAAAACGAACAGATTGCTTACATGTTGAATGGCTGACTAATAGTAAGATGTTTCCTGAGAATGTTTACTGCTTATCAGGTGTTGTGTTACCTGAACTTTTGGTGACTCACGAGGAGGCATAGACATCAGGTCACGAACTCTTGCTACCGACTTTCAGATCACTCCTTGGGCTAACTATGAATTTTCTGAGAAAAAAAAATCATTTATAAAGCATCACAAGTAACTGGTAGTGTAGGAAACCATTCAGTTGCCAAGTAGACTCTCATGTCTTAGGGTATTGGTAAGGGAATGATTACACCTCCATTTGGGGAGTTTCTCCAATGGGAGACTCTGAATAACAGGGACATGTTATTTTTCTGAGGAGATATATGAGCTAAAGGTTATGAAATATCACGTTTGGATCAGAACTTCTTTCTTTCTGTTTCCTGTTTTCTCATTTGAGAACTTATTTCAGAGGCTACTGCTAGCCTGCTCCCATTCCTGGCTGAAGGGAATGGAAGCTAAAAAACAGATGCCATTAAATCATGTGAACACCTCAGAGATGGTGACCCTAGGCACTGTTTCTTCTGTTCTATTCCATGCATGCTGTTAGGGGTAGATGTCAGGATTCCCCAGTCAGCCCAGTTAAAGTCCAAACAGTTACTGATAGAGAATGGAGAGCAATGGATGCAGAGCCAGAAGAGTGTGCTGGCCTCATGGCTTAAGGCTGTCTGATTTATGGATTGATTGATGTATTCATTTTTAAAAGATTCTATTCATTTATTTGAGAGAGAGAGAGAAAGGGAGAGCACGAGCAAGGGATGGGGGGGACAGAGGGAAAGGGAGAAGCAGATTCCTCGCTGAGCACGGAGCCCAGCGATGCAGGGCTCCATCCTAAGATCCAGAGATCATGATCTGAGCTGAAAGCAAATGCTCAATCAGCTGAGCCACTCAGGTGCCCTAAGACTGTCTGGTTTAATAAAGATAACAACTTTCTTCATTGCTTTGGGTAAGCCTGTTGGACATTTTTAATTTTTTTTTTTACTTGGAAATTCAATTCTTACATAAGAAAATTTAAAATTCTTAAATTTCATCCCTTTTAAACTCTAATCAAGATACATAGAGGAAAAAATCAGGGGAAAACTCAACCCTTGATTTTTGTAGGATTAAAAAAACAGAACAAGACTTCTAGTTGGATTAATTAATTAATTCATATAACCAAAAACTATACACTCTTAGGTCTTTAGAATAATAGGCTAGGGCCACATGATTGTATTAAAGGGTTATGGTTGGAGTTTGGAGAAGCCATTTCTTGGGCTTAAAGATTAGAAAATCAGCCATTCTTTAAAGTATGTATTTCCCAAATAGTATTTCTATAAATGTAACTTTCACTCACTGGTTCCTAAAAATAATCTGCTTTATTTTTCGGATACTGTATGACTATTTGGAGGTTAGGATATTGGATTTTTATCCCCAAAGTGGTTGATAATAGGTGTACCCTTACTTTTGGAGGGAGGTGGTGTTCTTTCATGAGTACAGTTTCTCTGTTAGCAAATGATGTGATGGATAGAGCAGGGAGCATGGATTCAGTGCACGTGAACCCCAGTGTCTTTCCTTCCACCAACAGACAGTGTGACAGGATATAAATCACTACCTCTCTGGGCGGGTTTTTTCATCAGCAAAAATTCGAAAGTGAGTCTAGATGACTTCTAATCTTCCTGTAAGCTTGAGCATCTATATTTCTATATTAACAATATTTTTGAAAAACAGTAAAGACACTCCTTGAGAATAGAATGGATTGTACAGCCTTTTGATAAAGGACTCAAAGAATGTGCTTACATTTAAATAAAATTTCAAACAAATAGTCTTTCCAAATAGTAACATAATATAGAAATAGTTAACTTTGGAGATACATTTCCCTAGATTTTTTCGTTTTGCGGGTCTTCCATTTTGTTTTCACATTTTTAGAAAAATGAATTAGTACAAATAATGAAGAAAGTTTATATCCTTTCAGATCATGTTTTTTGTGGAAGTTATGACTGTGGCTTGACAGTTTCTTAAGCTCTACCGCTTTAGCCAGTTTTCAGAGAATTTCACTGGCTTATTTCAGGTTTATTTTAGGCCATTCCTTCTGAAGAGAAAAAAAAAATCGAAAGGAATAGATAAATATCCAGATTAAAAAGCTTCCACTTGCCTTCCTACATGTTTTAGTTGTTTTCTCCTATAATGTTACTTTTTCAAATATGCCAATGATCTATGCTGAGCCTCACCTTTTCCTCTACTGTGGGACCAAATCATCGATTGATATTAGCTGAAAGGCTGCCTCTCTGACTTACAGTTAAAGGAAGCCACAGTTCGTGGGTGTGGGTACACAAATGTATCAGACTGTATCAGAGTTTGGCCCGAGAAGTAACTACAAGTACATGACCACCCATAGTTTTCTTTGGGAACGTGTTTTAGCCTCTTTTATGGCTTTATGTTCTCTTAAAGTCTTTCTTTCTATTCTCAAATCCCTACTTCCTCTCGGTTGTAAATTTTCACTCAGGTGTCTGGTTTCTTTTGGCAAAACTGGAGCATCACTTTGTACATGGTGATGGGTGTGAGTCACCTGGTATCCTGTCCCCTTTATCTCATGCTGGCTCTAAACACGCCTCAACTTTCTCTTCCTGAGTTTGCCTTAATTCACTCTGAGTTCACATTCTGGCTCATTGCATCTGTTTTCACTTGCTGTTTTCACTGTTTTGAGAACAAAATAATAGCTCTGATCCCCATAGGGGTCAATTACCTTCACTGTGTTCGCCATCACATATTTCATTTCCAACTCAAAATGCCATTTTGCACTCGGCTTGCTCACGTCATGGTTAAGGAAGGCAATGTGGATTGGAGTCAGAAGGGAGGCAAATATTTTGAATAGATTTATACAAATCCATCAGTGCACCTGGAAAAACTGTACAGCACAGTGGACAGAGCATAGGTACTAGAATCAGAAACTAGCATTCAAATCTACGCTTTGGTGCTTATTAGCCATTTGACCTTGGATGGTCACATAACTACTATAAATTCATTTTTTATGCATACCTAGGCAATAATCACAATCTTATTGAGTTGTTATATGGAACAGAGATAGTGGATAACATATTAAAAATGCCTTGCACTTGAGAGGGGGTACTAAGTAAATATTACTTATTATTATTATTAATACCACAACAAAGTTTAATTGATCTCTTTATTTATGAGCTAATGTCCTGGTCCTCAAAGCAATTTGACAATTATTCATTGGATTCCAAGTGGATACTCTAGTCTGTGTGTAGGACATATGAGAGGAGTGGAACTCTCTTCAACTTTCCCTCATCACCAGCTCTGCCTACTATACACAGTCCAGCTCTTCAATGAAATATTGAAAGTTCTTCTCAACTTGTCAAAGTCTGGCTCTTGGTCAAACTTTCCCGTCCCGACTCTCCCCTTGCACCAACAATCTGAATTCTTGCATTCATCTAGGCTGGTCACATCCATATGCCTCCTTGTGTTTCTTTACACTGAAAACAGACCAGCACGAAGCAAATCCTACTCATTTGAAGACTCAGTATAAATGTGACTTTCCTTGTGAGCCTTTCTTGAGTTGCCCCTCTACTCCATCCTCATGGGAAGGGTGGCTTATTTCAAACACACAGCATAGTAAGCCTTTCACAGACATTATCCTCTTGCTCCTTTTCTCTCTTACCTATCTTACTGATCTTACCTATCATTACTGTAAATTTCAGATAGCAAAACCTGTGGCTTAGATGTCTTCTTTGGGAGATGGAGCAAGAAGAAAATTTTGGCTCCAATACTTACTATCTGTGTGACTTGGATATGTTCAGAATCTGTCTTTGTATCTCCCAACAGAGGTTCTCAATGCAGTTGGCTCATAGTAGATGATTACTTTTTAAACATGATGATAGTGGAAACTTTCTGTTGATTTCTACTTGGTGATGTAGGTTGCCTGTTATTGGATCTGAGCTCATCAAAGCCCGGGTTAATACTTCTTGCTGTAGCTCCATTTTAATCCCAGTGCCTGCTAGCTACCGGCTCAGTGCATGCACTCTTGACTGTCTTCCTTTTCTCCAGAAATCTTGATTCTCTGGGGGCTTCTAGGAGCTCCAGCTCACATCTAGCTGCCTATATACTTCCTTCTTCAACACAGCATCTCTTCTGGGCTCATGGTGTCCTCTGGCACTTTTGGGTGGCTTTTGATCATTCTTAAAAGTAAAGTGAGAGGGTTTAGGATATTCTCCATATTGCCTTTTATGTTGGCCTATTTCCTCCACTGGCAGACCTCCTCTTTGGTTCTCCAAGCAGGGTTCATATATCTAATTATCCACCTACCACTCGATGGAAAACTAAAGTTTTGGTGCAAGCTATGTAATAAGCTGCAATGGAGAACTATAATTTAAAAGAAAATAAAAAGACAGGCTGATTAATTAGCTCATTATAATAGGAAATACTTTTTCTTTTTGGACTAGATTTCACTGAAAGAAAACCATACCGTTTTTTGTATCTGCTTGGTGAGTTTTATGGCTTTGTTTTGGCTTTTACAACAAGATGATTGCTAATCTAGTAGGAGATTATGTGCAAAACCAGAAAACAAGGAAAATACTACTAAGAAAATTAAAGATATTTCTAAAAAGATGTTAAATACCCAGTTTGTCTCTGGTTCGGATGTGTTCGTTCACTTGAATTGGGTCACACATTTTGGGGATGTCAGAATGTTCTTTCTCTTAGGTGGAATTAATACAAGAGCTGGGACTCTGAAAACCTAGGTAGTTTCCACTTGTATGTTTTTCTTCAAAGGCCTTGAGTTGATTCAATTAATTATGGTGCCCCGCTGAGTTCCATTTTCATCTGAACCCACATGGCAAAGCTGTAAATGGTACGTGCAAATAAGGATCCATCTCTGGGGAGAGCCTCCTTACAGGAATGCCTGCTCTCACTTTGTGAGTTGCCAACCATGTGCTAAGCTGGGGTTCAGGGCTGTGACCCCAAGAAAGGGAGCTTGTCTTGTCTTTTCTCTTCTTTTTTAATGTTAGTGTCAATATCTTCCATTTTACATAGATTTGAAGAACAAGGGAAGATGTGAAAAATGCATTTCTATTAAAATGAAAATGAAAGATTGCCATTTCAGGAATTCTCTTGGAAGGATATTCTGTTCTATCTTAATAATGCCAAGGGATATATCAGAATGTCTTTACTTTCACTCAGGTGTCATGAAAAAATCTCAAATTTTTTCAGCTCAAATCTTCCTTATTATTGTTGCATTTCAATTAAAATTACATTTCATTAAAATAGGATAGGAGTGTATTTTAACCTCAGAATGATTCATGGAAAGCCCCCATATGAAGAAATATTTTTCAAGACTCGGATAAAATCTTACATAATAAACAAACAAAAACTAATGTTAAATGACCATCTTTTCCATGCTTCATGGGTCTTTATTTTGATTTTTGGTTTTAGACAGCACCTCTAATCATGACAGAGAACCTCCAAGTTTCAGTTCCTTTTTGACTTGCTAACTCAAATAAATAGCATGATCCTATAGGTATTTCACTGGAGCCCAATACTGGCCTAGATTTGTCACTGAATTTAAGGCTGGAATGCTGTTTAAAATATAGTACATACCATAGTGAGCTCTCTTCAAGCCAGGGTTCAAAGCCAGGTCTGCTCCTGGGGAACTCTGAAAACTTAATCAACCTTTTATGTCTCCAAGTTTCACTTTTACCATCATAAATGGGTATATGCCTACCTTGCAGAGTGACTTTGAGAAAAAAAAATTTTATGATAAATATTTTCAACTATGTGTCCCTAGACCCGCAACAGAAACATTACCTAGGGAGTTTTCATAAATGCATATTCTTGGCCCCACACCAGATATACTGACTCAGAAATCTGGGTGTGGAGCCCAAGTAACCATAATTTAACAAGCCTTCTAGATGATTCTTTCTTTTTTTTCAGTTGGTTAAATATTTTATTTTTATTTTTTTAATTTCTTTTCAGCGTAACAGAATTCATAGTTTTTGCACCACACCCAGTGCTCCATGCAATACGTGCCCTCCATAATACCCACCACCTGGCTCCCCCAACCTCCCACCTCCCGCCCCTTCAAAACCCTCATGTTGTTTTTCAGAGTCCATAGTCTCTCATGGTTCACCTCCCCTTCCAATTTCCCTCAACTCCCTTTTCCTCTCCATCTCCCCATGTCCTCCGTGTTATTTGTTATGCTCCACAAATAAGTGAAATCATATGATAATTGACTCTCTCTGCTTGACTTATTTCACTCAGCATAATCTCTTCCAGTCCCGTCCATGTTGATACAAAAATTGGGTATTCATCCTTTCTGATGGAGGCATAATACTCCATAGTGTATATGGACCACATCTTCCTTATCCATTCGTCCGTGGAAGGGCATCTTGGTTCTTTCCACAGTTTGGCAACCGTGGCGATTGCTGCTATAAACATTGGGGTACAGATGGCCCTTCTTTTCACCACATCTGTATCTTTGGGGTAAATACCCAGTAGTGCAATTGCAGGGTCATAGGGAAGCTCTATTTTTAACTTCTTGAGGAATCTCCACACTGTTCTCCAAAGTGGCTGCACCAACTTGCATTCCCACCAACTATGCATGCTCTCGTTTGAGAAATTGTCACAGTGTGTAATAAGCTATACGAGGGCATTTGCTGACTCAGGTAAACAGCAATTTAGAATTATCCTAGAAACTCAATAAATGAAGAGAGTCATGCTTTCTTAAGGAACACTTACAAATACAACATCTTCAGGTATAAATAACAATATAACAATTATTGACAGCTTATTATCTCCCAGAGCACAGGAGAGGTGCAGTACTTATTTTACTTAATCCTTACAACAATCTCAATAGAGAGGTGCCATCAGCAGCCACAGTTTACAAAAGTAACTAGGATTACAGAATGTCACTTGGTGCACGTTGAGCTGGATCTTTCCCTCAAACAGACTTCAGAAACATTATGCTTAACTACAATTAGAAAAGTATCTTATGGGGCACCTGGGTGGCTCAGTGGGTTAAAGCCTCTGCCTTCGGCTCAGGTCATGATCTCAGGGTCCTGGGATTGAACCCCGCATCGGGCTCTCTGCTCGGCGGGGAGCCTGTTTCCTTCTCTCTCTCTGCCTGCATCTCTGCCTGCTTGTGATCTCTGTCTGTCAAATAAATAAATAAAATCTTAAAAAAAATAAAAGTATCTTATGCTGTCACCCTGCTCATATAATTTTATTTTGGTAAAATTGCTGAACTTTCACTATTGTATTCCAATTCTTTTAGTTTTTGATTTTTTAATTTTTCAAACAGCTTCATTGAGCTTTAACTGATATACAAAAATGCACATATATAAAGTATACCATTTGATGAATTTGAACATATACATACATCCGTGAAATGGTCAGCACAATCAAGTTAAAAGACATACCCACTACCTCTAAAAGTTTCTTCGTGTCTGTTTTTGTTTTGTTTTGTGTTTTGTTTTTGTCTTTTGTTGTTGTTGTTGTTGTTGTTGTTGTTTTAAGAAATTTCAGATGATATATGTTCTCCTAGCAAATTTTTAGGTGTACAAGACAATATTTTATTATATTCCAATTTTAAAAAAAAAGTTCTATAGAAAGTCATTTTCACCATCTATATTGTATGTCAGTATTTATAAACACAAATATATATTTCTATGATTATATGTATATGTATATATATATTTACATATGTATGCACATGTACCAAAGTAGAAAATTCTCAAGAGTAGAAATCAAATTTATCTTATTCTCCCACTGAACTTAAGTGCTTAGAATAGTACCTGCAAATAAGTATATAATTTGAACTCAATAATTACTAATTTACTGGATGAAGGAGTGAATGAATGCTCTTCTAGTCCTGATAAAAACAAAACAAAACAAAACAAAAGAATCAAAACAAACAAACAAACAAAAAAATGCCAAAGACTTACAGCTCTAGAAGCCAGGATTTGTGTTTCTAGTCCTGTTGAACTAAAGAAATTGTGGCTGAATCTCCATTTAGAAAGCAGATACATTCGCTTTAGTATTTTTAACATTGATACAGCCAACCTACTCACAAGTCATTAGATCAATGTGACATTTCATTCAGCCATTAATCATAAAGACATAAATTTTGAGGTTGAAAAAGACCTTAGAGAACATCTAATCTCTCCTTTTGCAGGGTGGGAATTTGGGCCCAGAGGTGAAGTGACTTGTTCAAGGTTAAACGCTGGGTAGGGGTGAGACTGGAAGTGATGCTGGAAATCCAGTAGGCTGATTGCTGGCCCAGCACTTTGTCACCCTGGATTCTCTTCATATACCTTTGCCTGGCCTTGGCTGAGTTTGGGCAAGTAATACAGGAAATGCAATTACATGCTACCCTCCTACAATCTCGCATTTAATCCGACTGAAAAATGCAAAAGCAATTTTCTTCTTCTTCTTTTTTTTAATTAATGTCTTTATTTTAGAGAGAGAGGGAGAGAGAGAGAGAGTATGCACGAGTAGGAGGAGGGGCAGAGAGAAGGAATCGCAATCAGGCTCCCCAACGAATGCAGAGCCTGATGCAGGGCTTAATCCCAGGACCCTGAGATCATGACCTAGGCTGAAATCAAGAGTCAGACGTTTAACTGACTGCACCTCCGAAGCACCCTGGGAAATTTTCTTCTAAACTGGCTTTGCCACCAACAAACTGAATAATCACCCACAGATTAACTCAGTGTGCCTTGGTTTCTTCATCTCTAAATCTTAGAAAAAGTATAGTACCAGCTCCACAAAATAGCTATGAGGATTAAAGGAGATTAAATAAGTAAAATATTTAGAACAGGATGCATCCCGTTGGTAAACTCTTTGTATGTGTTAACAATTCTTCCTCTTATTATTTTGGGGAGGAAATTTTGTTAGTTGGGCATTTTCCTTTGAGCTGGAGTGATGAATAGATAAAGGGAAAGCCCGGCTGAGTGATGAGTTCTCATAGAATGCAGACCAGCAAAGTGGTCCCAGTTCCCATCTATGACCAGACAAGCAGGCAACACTCCTCCTTACCCTTCTTCCCACTTAATCTGGTAAACAGGGAGTATTAGTTCATGTTATTTTTTGTAAGTTTGTGACTTGGACAAATGTGACTGAGTACAATTGAGCAGGCTAAATGGAATGACTTAAATTCTTACTAAAAGTTTTGGATTATAAACACAAATTCAATTTGGAATGATCGATTCACATAAAAGTGATCGATATGTTCAATAATACATAGCTGATACCTGGAGAAGAGAAATCTTCAGGAGGTCTGCAGTTTGTGATGAAGAATAGAAAGGTGACTCTTGCTTGAAGAAATGGTTATGTTCTTGAAAACTTGTTAATAAATTAAATCTTTAAAAAATCAGCATTTATATATTTCTGTGAAACTTCTTTTTTTCCAAAAATCATAATGGAAATATAGGTTATAGTTTTGTTTTTTTTTTAAGATTTTACTTATTCATTTGAGAGAGGGAGAGAGAGAGAGAGAGACAGAGAGAGAACAAACAGGGGAAGAGGCAGAGAAAGAGGGAGAAGCAGACTCCCACCGAGTGAGGAGCCTAATGTGGAACTTAATCCTGGAACCTGGAGATCATGACCTGAGCCAAAGGCAGATGCTTAACTGATGGAGCCACCCAAGTGCCCCATGCAGTCTATAGTTTTCTCTCTATTCTAGAGCTAAATTAAATTTAGTCTGTTTGGATAGATTATAAGAGTACCTTATATGTAGCATCATATATAATATGTAGTGTGTATATATATGTGTGTGTGTGTGTATATATATATTTATATATGTGTGCATGTATAATTATATATAATATATATAGTTCATGTAGTTATTTATAAATATATACATATATATAATTCAGGTAGTGTATATATATTTTATTGTCCATATACATGCACACATATGTATGCTTGTGTTTGTGTCAACTTTTATTTTATTTTTTTATTATTATTTTTTAAGATTTTATTTATTTATTTGACACAGAGAGAGAGAGAGAGAGATCACAAATAGGGAGAGAAGCAGGCGAGGCGGGGGGGGGGGGAGCAGGCCCCCGCTGAGCAGAGAGCCTGACGCTGGCTTGATCCCAGGACCCTGAGATCATGACCTGAGCGAAGGCAGAGGCTTAACCCACTGACCACCCAGGCACCTCAACAAATTTTAAAATGCACCCATGCCCACTGCAAAATAAATTCCTTAAGAGAGCAGAGGCAATGAGCTCAGGTCACTGATCACTAAACAATTAATCTTACAACGAATGTAACAGATTGATGGGGTAGAATTAGAAGACAACAGACTGAAGTCCTCTGGTGGCATTAGCCACTTCCACTATATTCTCCTAATTAGGGGATTGTAACTATTTAAATCATTTACAGAATGGTCAATAAAAGGCGAAATTCACAACAGAAGAACTTCTTATAAAATGGAAAATTATACTCTGAACATATAATGGTTGGTCAGAATCTGGCTTAGTTCTTTTTCTTAAAAGAGAAAGGCAAAATAGTTTTTCTTGTTGATTTCATGTTTTGATTCTATATAGAAATTGGACTTCCTTTTGAGGACCCAGAAAAAGGCACTCTCACTTCTCATAGGAAGATCATGCGCTCATTCCAGGACAGAGAGAAAAGACCTCTCCTGATGGCTGCACTTTACCACACTGGCACAAAATGAAAACTTGAAAATTGGTTCTGCAGCTTCCATTAGAAGAAAGGAATGGTCAATTATCCTTAATTAATATTTACTGAGGACTCACAGGGGTTGTAGCAGGTAAGAGGAAATGTCAAACCCCCACAAAAAGTTATGTTATTTCAAGTTAAATACAGATTTGACTGCAATGTTTTCCCTCTAGTACCATATTTTTTCATTCCTTTAGAAATCTAGTTATATATTTTTAAAGAAGGTTTGACCGTATATTCTTTAACTTGTTTCTTTTTACTTCTCCCTGCGGCAAAAAGAAGCCGCGACAACAAAAATAAAAGTTTTTATGATCCTGCTGAATCAAGATACTAAAACATGAGTTAAATGAAGAGGCGTGGTGGTTTTAATGAAGAAAAATAAAACAATTTAAGCGTTGCCAGGTGGAAAATGAAACAATCTCTTTATATGGAATGTGTAGAAAGAGATGAGGCTCATGGATGCCTGGGAAGACAGTTTCCAACGTCAGGAATTTTTTGCCATGGTCTTTGATCTGCAGTCCAATTTTCGTTTTGGTCTAAAAGAAAAAATGAAGAGGAAAACTCTACTCATTCTAATGAAAAAAATCTCAGTGAACCGAGACTGGCTAGGGAAAAACAACCCAGGAAAAAGGGTGTTGATTCAAAAAAGCAAACAAACCTTAAAAACAAAATCAGAACAAAACAAAACCAAAATCCACCTCCCTCACACACAGAAACAGACCCAAACATCATAGCCACCAAATACTTAACATGCAGTTCATCTAATGTTATATGAGTAGGACTTTTGTCTCTTTGAGAATGAACCATTGGTTCTATCTGATAACTATATTATTCACAGAAGTCAACTTCTAAAATTATGGTAACAATCATCTGCCTAAGAATACGGTCTGTGGAAATGTTTCCTATTGCCATGTTGCTGTTAGAATATATTCTGACCTTGTTGAGTGGAATGATTTTTATAAGTGAAAACCACACTGTTGTTTAAGAGAAAGAGATAGTAGTATTGTTGCTTCCTTTTGTCCCATAGCAGACAGAGCTGACTTGGGAGCATACTTGGGAGGAAATTTTTTAACCCCAGATGGGATAAATAGGAATTCTGGATAATATAAGGCTAGGTTTAAAAAAATGCTAAGGATGGGGATGCCTGGGTGGCTCAGTTGGTTAAGCGGCTGCCTTTGGCTCAGGTCATGATCCCAGCGTCCTGGGATCGAGTCCCACATCGGGCTCCTTGCTCGGCAGGGAGCCTGCTTCTCCCTCTGTGTCTGCCTGTGCTCGCTCTCTCTCTCTCTGACAAATAAATAAATTTAAAAAAATGCTAAGAATGAAAAAAACTTAGAATCTGAGAAATGAATCATAGATTGGGTTGGAGATCAGGGTTTAAGTCACTCTATGGAGCTAGGAAGGGCTTTTTTATTTTTTAACTGGAATCAAAACACTAAATTTAAGGTGTGGGGAAGTCTCTGGGAAGCCAATTTCCACCATTATTGATAGACAGAAATAGAATCCTCTGTGAGAAACTAGAGTTTTAAGCCCTCTGTGAGAACAGATGAATAGATTCAGTAACATGGCTGGGAAACTAAAACTATAAACTAAAACAAAAATCCGAATGAAAGCTTAAAACCACATGCAACCAATATGAAAATTTATACTCTTGGAACTGCAGGTAATAGAGAAATCTGAAAGGGTTCTTTGAATAATAGGAGTAAAAATGTTTATAAATGAAGGAATGGACATTATGGATGTTATGGGAGGAAAGTACATCAGAAAATAATCCAAATAGAAATTTTAAGGGTGAATTTAATTTAAAAAAATTTAAGAGTAAGACATTAAATATTTTCCTTTATTTCCTTAATATTTCCTTCCTGTGTGGGAGATGGTTTGGGTAATGGAAACTAAGCCACTATTTATGAAGAGTGGCATCTACCCTATAGACTAATATCTACTTAATTGAGGCTTTTCACCTATATTCTGTGTCAAACCATCTAGGCAACACATTGATTTAAATTATTTCTTTCCTTTATAGCCTTCTTATACTAAAAGCTCTGATTTCTCATGACTTCCATATACAACATTATTTCTAATGGATTAAAAAAAAGAGAATCAGAACATGATGGTGCATTTTCTTCTCTCCCACTGCTGGGTGTCAGTCCTGTGGTTGTTTAAAAGTTGTTACCACTACACAGATACTTGCAGAAGACATGAGACTCATAGGTTCGAGACAAAGGACTTTATTACTCGTAGCACAGCAAAAAGCACAAGTTTCGGTATATCTGTATGAATTGTGCCTTACCCCCGAGTTTCATGAGGTTCTGAGGAGGGCCTGGATATGTAGCTACAAGTGTAATAGGTTGTGTTATGGGAGAGGAACTGTAGGCTTGATGAATCCACAACTCTGTAGCAAGCAATCTAGTTCTTTGTCCTGAAGGAAAAATGTTACAACATCTCTTAAGCCTTCTCACAGCCTAAGTGGTCCTTTGAAGCATCCCGGGAAGAATGGTCAGAGCTTTGCTTTCTCAGCGTACCCAGCAAGATGGACCTGACTTCAAGGCATCCATGGAGGTGTGTCTTCTGCAGTGGGAACATCACTTAACTTCTTAAGCATTCAGTGCCTCAGTTCCTACCTTGGTTAAATGAAGCAGTAGAAATTTATTGTCTCCAAAAATTGTCTCAGCTCTAACATTCTATGAACCTTTTTGACTGAAGTGTTCATTCTTACAGAAAGGATGTGGGTTGGAACTGGGGATGGAATCTCGGGTTTCTGACACGAATGTTGAAAGGAGCTAAGCATTCATAAGGTGACAGATCTAGGGGCACCTGGATGGCTCAGTTGGTTAATCTTCAGACTCTTGATTTCAACTTAGGTCATGATCTCAGGGTCATGTTATTGAGCCCCATGTTGGGCTCTGTGCTCGGCCCAGAGTCTGCTTGTCACTCTCCTGCTCCTCCACTCACTGCTCTTTCTGGAATAAATAAATTAAAAAAATTCTTCTTAAGGTGGCAGATCTAGTGAGGAGGGGGATGGGATCAAATATTTTAAAAACACATCAGTACAATTAATAAAGTCAAAGCTGTGAAGATTTGAATCAAAATTGTTAAAAACAGGATGTGATACATTTATTTTAATGTCATTATGGTTTGGATCTGTATATCTGATAAATGACTAATACAGAATATTATTCTCTCTGGGATCAAAAGACTAAGCTATTAAGGACTCTGATTAGCCTATTTTGTTTAATGTGGAACAAAAAGTATAGATATTTTGCATTATAATGGGAGGCTTCTCCAGTTACTTTTTCCAGGATTTGTCTGCATGTCATATACCATTTGCTTCTTCACAACTTATGAAGCTGCAGGCTTATGCCACCATCTTTTGCTATCTTGATGTCCCTTCTGATGACCTCCTTCAATTTTCATGTCTTGAGAAAAGAGTTTGCTTGTCCTATATCACATACACTCTTCCTTGTTTCATTCCTCAGTGCCAAAGCCATCACCTCTTTCCCCAGAATGATAATTCAGTGGCACTTGTGTTACGATAAAGGATTTCTTATAGGTTCAGGGCAGCCCCTTTGTTCCCATCTTCTCTGAGGACAGAGTCTGATTCCTTTCTTTATTCTAAAGGCTATGAAAACATGCTCAAGAGCCTATTACTCATCAATTCTCCAGACATTGTTTTTCTGTTCCTTTCTAATAAACAAGGGAACTGAAATAAAGCAAATCTCCTGATACTTCATTTCCTTGGCTATTATGCCCATTTCTATAGAAAAGGTTTTGGTAGCGAGCATGTTCAGATCTATATTGCAATCAATGTTAAACAGGTCCTTCCAAAATAGCTCTCCTGTATGCAGGCTCTTCTTTCCTCTCTTTTTCTGTTTGTTGCTGTTTTTCTAAAAGCACATAACCAGCCTCCTGCTTTCACTTCCCTGAATACTCATTCTTCTCATAGGTTCACTCTAAACAACCCTAACATCATTTTCCCTGGACATCAATAAATCTGATATATTTTGACTACTTATCTTGCAGGCAATAAGTATCCTTTTACAAAATGCATTTCCGAATTAGCTCAAATTACATTTGGACTGCTTAAGAGCTGCAGAGAAAGGTGCCAAACATTTGATACAACACACCATTGTATTTAACTTCAGGGGAGAGCAAAACTTCTGAGTCCCTCATTAAAAGTAAAGGTGAAAAGCCTTTCTCTCTATATAATATATTA
Organism: Mellivora capensis; assembly: GCA_004024625.1. Taxonomy (NCBI): domain Eukaryota; kingdom Metazoa; phylum Chordata; class Mammalia; order Carnivora; family Mustelidae; genus Mellivora; species Mellivora capensis. The sequence goes on along the minus strand of PISX010018202.1, from coordinate 20,211 downwards.
TATTATATATATATGTGTGTATATGTATATACACATATATATATAAAACCAACATCAAACCATTTGTTTTAATTTATGTGTCACTTTTATTAAAGGGTTTCATGGTGATACACATTCCTTGAAGTTTAGGTGTGAATCAAAATGAACCTATGTGTTTATAAGTATATATAAAAACATCTTTTGGATGGCTTATCGTTCATGGTGGATTATGAAAATCAAAGTGAAAAATTAGGAAACAGTAGTACAAGCTGTGGCTTTAGCACACCTTAAGCCTTCTGCCTTTTATGTCTGTCTTCCCTTCATTTATTTGATATTTTCTGCCTCACCACACACCACTTTAGTCAATGAGACAGTGATCATGAAGTTATCCGCCAGCTGAAAATTTAAAACTTGCTCTCATTATGATTTGTAATGGAAGGGCCTAATAATTTCTCCCAACCAGCTCTCATAGATGAGGACCATGGAGGTGTTGTGAGAAATTCTTTGCTTCTGGGTCTGGGGGAGGGTGAGTACTGTGTTGTTGTGTCAAATCACTGGTATTTCTAGTTCATCTTTTTTGCAGAATTGGAGCTTTCAAATCAAAACGTTAGCCAGCAGGCATTTCCCAGAGAAGAGGAGTTCAAATTTGAGCTCTGCATGATGTGGCATGTAGTTTCTGGAATTCATGGGACTTTTATAATCAGTATTTTCTTTCCTCTCTAACCATGATCCTCATAGATAATGACAGTAATGGGCCACCCAATTTGGAATCTCTTTCTAGACATGGTAAAAAGCAAGCATAAAAAGCTTGGTTTTATTATGGTTCAAGTGAAAAATTACATCCTGTGGGCTTTTCCCCCAACAAATTAATGAAAATTTGTTGAACATCTAGCATGTGAAAAATATTGTGTTCTCTACTGAAGAGGAATCTAGATACGTGGAATATGTGGTCCTATTTACCACCAACTTTTCCAGTCATGAGAGGAAGATTCTCTGTATTTCAGAACGTGTCTCTGTCTGGGGGCATTCTATTCTGGGAAGAATAGACGAGTCCTTTGGATATGAGGCATTGATTATCTGTCTAATTGAAGAACTGTTTAAGAAGATGATATTCACAGAAGTTGCCATATGTTCTGCCCACGTTAAGCACTATTGCATGCTATTTGGGGAAAAAACAACAAAAAAACAAAAACCATGATACCCAAAGCCTGCAGTCAGAGGTGTTTGCAACTGCTCACTAATACATTTGACTGATATTTTGGAGAAGTCATATGGGATTGTTGGCACAACCTCTTGCTGACTTTTTATTTCTGTTGTAATTGTTATTGAAGAAACTAGGTGGTGTTTATTCATTTTCTATTATCTGGAAGTGTTTATGTATACATAGGCTTCTTTCTTTTTACATATTTGAAAAAACTCACAAGTAAAGACTTCTTGGTCTGGTATTTCCATTTGGGAAGTATATTAATAGCAGACTCAATTTCATTTGTAGATATAGGACTATGTTGATTTGCCATTTCTTCTTGTGTTAGCTTTTTAATTGTGGTTTTCCAGGAATCTGCCAATTTCATCAAAATTTTCAAGTTTATTGGCTCAAAAGTATTCACAACATACTGTCTTTTAAATATCAAAAAAATTCTATAGGATCGTTGAGATGGCCTCTTTTCATTTCTGATATTGGTAATGAATTTCTTCTGCCTCCTTTACTTATCAATCTTGCCATGACTTTCTCTGTTTTTTATTGCTTTTACTTTCCTTGGATTTGATTTGGTGTGTCTTTTTCTACTTTTTAATATAAATATTCAGATAATTGATTTCAGCTTTTTCTTTTGTGATCACCATAAATTCATATATAAAATATAATATTTATACCTACACACTTAATATATGTTAATATACTAAGTACAATGAAATATATATTTGCTTACATGTTTATATATTATAACTACTTAGATATGTTTTTATGTATTTATATTTTATGTAAATGGATATTTTATAGCAAAGTATCAAATCAGTTACCTAACTATCCATGTTAAAAAGTATTATAAGATTCATAGATTTTAATATGTAATATATCAAAACTTGTGTAACACAAGGGAACTTTTACCTTTATCCATCAAGAATGGAGTTGCCTTGAGTCATAATGAAGTCTTGGTATAACTCTTTCTTTTTTTAAATTTAATTAAGTAACTAACTCATATTTTTTAATTTTTTAAATTAAAAAAATTTTAATTTTAGTTTTTTTTTTTGTATGAGTCTTTCTAATCCAGCCTTCAAGGGTTAGTCCTCCAGAGATTACAAGAGGTGTTTACTAGAGTGCCCAACTCCTTGGTGAATTCTGAACTACTGTGTTTCTTTTTAAAGCCCTGAAAAACTGCTGAAAACTCTGATTTTTCAGAATGCCTCAGCTTAGCTCTTTAACCCCTTGCCTCACTGCTATAGAACTTGGTAAAGGCCTTGAGGATAAGTCACTTCTTCCCCCTTCCCATTTCTCCAGTCTCTTGGCCTCTAGATTCCAGGCTGCCTTGGACATCCTGAATTCCAATTTTTGTCTCTCCCTTAATATGAGACTGACAACACTCTGCTGGCCTTTTTGCCTTCTGGTCCAGCTCCTACACTCAGATTTTCACCTTTCACCCAATGCCAAGAATCAGCAAATGCCCAAGGTGAAAATCAGAGAAAGAAGTAGGCCCATTTTTCCCTTATTCCCTTCTCTCCAACACCTTGGCTCCTCAATTCCTGGTTGTCTCAAGAATTTTGTGTTGTTTTCAAACTTATGACTCATGCTTTATCAGATTTTTCTGATTGTTCTTAGTAGGGGAATCCTTGTACTGTCCTCTTCTGACTGTAGCTAGCAGTAGAAACTGTGGCATAACAAACATTTTTCACTCAGCTTTTCTGAGTGGTATTTGTAGGGTTAAGATATTTCTTTATCAAACCATTCTAGTGGCAGACCTAATTTTTTATTAAAAAATTTGTATTTAAAAAAAATACAATCTAAATCTATTTTAAAAAAATACACCTAAAATCTTATTTGGGGTTATTATTATTGTTAAAATTTATTATTATTAACCCAACTTTTTCCCTACCCCAGCGTCACTTTTAGTAAGCAATATAATATCTCAATCTTTACACAGTTGCCGTATTGATATGAAAATTATTTATTCATTCCATATTAACACAACAGATTAGGAATAATATCAGAAAATACTTTAATCCCCGAGTTTTAGTAAAATAACCCATCAAATCTACTTTACTTATATAAATGAAGTGTTTGTTGTAGGCTTGTCAAAAAAGTTTGACAATCCCAGAAAAGTGATAATGGAGAAATCAGGTTTTCAAGTCAACTAGGTCTGAACCAGGGAGTTGGAAGTAAGGTTCTGATGAAAAAAAGATTGAACAGCCCTATGTTAATTCAGCCAATGGCATAGCCCCACTGCCTTTGTTTGAAAAATATTGATAGAAGCTGATTGATGGACTTCACGGATGGAAAGAGAAACAGATTACAGGAACTGGATAGATATACTCATGAAGCTAGGCTCATTCATTAGACTGATAGAAATAAAAGTTTTACCATTTATACAGGCTGCCTGGCTTACATCAGCTCTATTTTCATCTTACTATTTTTTTAGTCCATTTACATTAGGCTGGAAAATAGATACTGAAATATTACCTGTATGAATAGAAAATGCGTGTGTGTGGGGGGAGGCTGTGCATTAGGCTCTCTCTTTAAGCTAGTTAGATATCACCACAAGGAGGTGACTCTATGCTCATGCATGCTTGTCCTATCTGTTCATTTGTCAACCCACCTCTCCTTTTGGCATTTCATTTAGTATCATTGGGGAAAATGTAATAACCATTAATACAGTTGTCATGGCATTTCAAGCAAAGACTATGGATCATTATTGCCTTTTATGCACCAAATAGACCAATACTGGTACATTATGGAGCATCTGGTCATGCAATTTACAGCATCTTCTGACTTGAACCAAACCACTGGAGAGGTGGGATAAGACAATGTGGTTATCAGGTTTTCCTCTAATGTCTATTCAAGCCCTGAAAGTGTTCCATCAAGCTGTCTTCTGCCTTCCTTGTCTTCTCATGTCCACCCATTCCCAAGCCATGCCTGGAGTCTCTGAGAAAACCTAAGAGAGAGTTCAGGCTTCACTGGTCTGGAACCAGAAGGAGTTCAATGCTAGAGATGGTGTTCATTATGTTGCTACCTAAGAAGTAACACCCAGGGGTATGCTGGTGTTCGAGGCAGTCGGGAGTTTGAGATGACACATCTGGCAAGTGAAATTTCTGTAAGTTCATATTTTTTCTTTATTAATTGGAATTGTTGGTAGATGATCAGCAAATGAATGAAATCGTGAGGAGCATGGACAGAGGACAAGCTCATTTATGAAGTTTCTATGGCAGATGAGCGAGGTAACAAAGTTTGAGTTCAAGTGTTTACCTAACATTTAATTTAATAGACACTCGAACAGAGCTTGACTGGTATCGTGCTCTATTCTTCACACTCTGCGAAAATTAACCAACAGCAACTCCAGGAGGTCGGTTTTGTTATTGCCCCTATTTCTAGTGGGTAGGCTGATGACTCAAGAGGTTAAGTAGCCTCCCCCATGTGCATGATCAGCAAGTCGCAGAGCCAGGTTTGAACTGAGCAGACTGCCGCCAGCCTTCTTGGTTTCTGAATTGCTCCGCCATGGAAGGAAGTACACTCTGGAAGGTAGGCTCACTAGGCTCAGGAAGAACCATTTAGCCAAAAGTTAGGGGATGTACTTTGGGTTCGAGGAGAATAGAGACAACTTCTCCAGGTCTAACCATGCTGCTGGGAGAATTAACTCAGCTTTGGGCTTGGGAGTGGGTAAAGGCTCAAATCCCAAAGAAGAATCAGCAAGCATGAGACGTGGGGGTGGGGGTGTGAAATCAGATGTACCTACAAAAGGGGTTTAGCTTAAGAGCTATTAATATGAAACTGAGTACTTACCACATCCCTAGTTTACACAGACCTTGAGTCCCTGGTATTTTGACCTGGGTCTGATATCAGAGTAACTCTTTGTGGGAAGAATGCTGCAAGACATGGAAAAAAAGAGTAAATACTTGATAAACTAAACAAGCACAACTTGGGAAAGAAACAGCCCTCACTGACCTTGAAGAGGAGTAGTGAGACAGGAGTTAGTCAAAGGCATTAGGGACTGCTCAGGGTTCCTCAAAGCCCCTTCTGTCTGGCTCTCTGATGCATATCTCTTGTTAGCTGACTCCCCTGACTATTTCCTCCTATCCATCCTTCCCTCTACTGCCTCATCCATTTAAACTACTTTTCTAACTACTATGGCTTTCCCTTGGTCCTTCAGCCCACATCTACATAGCCTGACCTTGGCCTCCATGACACCATGTTTATTTTTTAGGCAAAGGTGTGGATACTTACATGTGCTTTGTTTCTAATTTTTTCACCTTAGGAAGATAGGAATGAAACTAAACCCACAGAATACAAAAGATAAATGTATGGCAGTTGTCTAGGTAAATAACTACACAAAAACAACAACAATGTCATTTATATTAGCATTGCTATTGCTATTACTTTTATTATATCATTATTTAACAGGTACCTTTATGAATACTTACTGAAAAGTGTCAGATACTTCACAGTTAATGTTTACAGTAACCCTGGGATAGGCACACTCCTCATATTTCAGAGGAGGAGACAGAAACGAAAAGAGTTTAAATAACCATTTTGAGTTGGGAAGTGGAAAACCAAGATTTGGACTCAGACCTACCTTATTCCAAAGTCTTTGGTCTCAATCATTAGTTTATACTCTTTTATCTTATTTCATATTTTTAAAAATGTTTTATTTATTTATTTGAGAGAGAGAGCATGAGTGGGAGGAGGGGCAGAAGCCAAGGGAGAAGGAAAGGGACAAGTAGTGCTGAACTCTGAGGCTGACAAGGGGCTCGATTCAGGGACCCTGAGATCATGACCTGAGCCAAAGTCAGATGCTTAACAGACTAAGCCACCCAGGTACCCCAGGTTAAATTATTTTATTTAATTTAATTTGGGAATCATAAGAATACATGCCTAAGGCATACCTGTTTGTTAAGTAAAATTTATGGAATTTTTAGCAGTGCTAAAACAATGGTAAGAATTAGGCACTATGAAAATTTCTTATAAAGTGTAAATAATGACCAAATATGACAACAGTGAGTTGATAGTGGATATGGAAGGCAGACGGTGGACATCCACATAGGTATGCATAAGGCATACTTGAGATTATTTTCTGATGTAATGAATGAGGAACTCTTGGACCTCATGGTTTTCTTGATGGTAATTGGCATTAACTTTGAGCAACTCCATTGATCACCGTATAGGCTGCCCTTTTCTCTAATTCAGACAGTTCTTTGGATGATTCCATTTCAGTTCCAAACCTGCATGCTCTATGTTATTTTATTTGTCTATAGAGTTCGAGAGTTAAAAAGTCTACCGCACAAAGTAGAGGTGTATAAAATCCAATGGGAATTTTAATAAATATTATTTTTAGTCATACCTTTAATTTTTTTGGAACAGCACTTGAAATTTTAGTTAGCAGTTTTCAGAGATGTGGCACCAAAGGTCCTTTACCTGTGTCCCCAGCCAGCTCCTTTGCTGGGGAATCCTCTCCCCATAAACTTGACCTGCTTAGCCAAAGGTAAGAGGTATGAGATCTGGGCCTCAGAAATCCACACAGCAAATAAGCCATGAATGCTTACCTCTGCAGCTTCACAAGCTGAACCAAATCTAGGAAAGCCCTTGCTCTCCCACTAACAACCATTTTCTGCTTGCTACTTCCCTCCTAGCTCCTTTCTTGGGGGTGGTATATATAAAATGTCTTACAAAGTGGATGATAACTTTCAGATTGTTTTCTGCTAAATCCAGTAAATCTAACACATTTTGCCTGATGCCTGCTAAAGGATGAGCGGTTGCGAGCAGCATGTGAATCCGAAGATTTTGAAAAAGGGGTTTGGCAATTAGTGTGTGGCCCTGTTTTCTTCCAGCAGGTAGTCAAAAGAGAAACATCTAACAGTGGGGGTCATATCTCACCAAATACCAAGCAGACCAAATTACTCCATTAGAATCTCGGCTTCCCTTGAAGTCTGAGATCTTGTAAGTTTCCCTCCTGGGTGCAGACACAGTGCTCCTCTTCCCAGGGAGAAGCAAAGGCCCTGGTGACTACAGTTTTGCCCAGGGCTCCTAGTGAGTCAGGCAGGCAGCCAGCCAGCCCTCACAGAAGTCACTCTGTATGAGCAGGCGCTGCAGGAGCATGCAGCGAAGGGACAGAAAAGGACAGATCTGGAAGCTGCATGTGGAACTTTATTCCTTGTAATTCTAAGCAGCGTATCTTTGATTCTTAAAATCCCCTTCTGAAAATGTGGTGAGTCATTACCATGGCTTGTCTGTTGGTACACCGTGAAACTGTTTGAATCATGGAGGACCTGAGAAATCAGTGCCATTTTGGTTTTAATTAAATCTTGAAAAAGATTCAAACATACCCTGCTTCTTCCTGCCATCAGGGATCCTACAATTATTAAATTAGACGACTGGTGTCTGCTTTCAGCATCATGAATTTTTACCAGCAGATAATTTCTCTTTTCTCTTGTTGGATATTTTCTTGGTGCATTTTAGGACTGTCATCTTTGGTAGAGCTAATCTGGTTTTCTTCAGCCACAGTTCTGCTCATTAATCCATTTATGGATTTTTACGTAGTTTCTCCTTGGAAGGTGAGGGAGTACATTACCTCAGAGGTGTTCTTTCAAGCCACTTAAGAGAGACTGTTCCTTTTTTATCTGTCCATAGCATGTGTGTGAACCACTCCAGCATGCTAGCCTTTTGAAAATTCATTGTAGGGCCTGGCTGGGATGGTGTTAGGTGAACGTATTTGTGTACAATAAAGATATTTACAAAAAGTTTTTTACTTACCCTTTAAAAAACTGACTTCTACTTGGCTTGAAATCTATCTGCACATTTTATGTATTTTTTTTCTGTATCTAGTGTCCTTCTAAGCACAGTGAAGGATACACAAATATGTAGGCACACACGCATGCACACACGAACTGAAAAATGTACCATGTTTGAATTCTACTGAATGTTTAAAGAAGAATTAACATCAATCCTCCTCAAACTCTTCTGAAAAAGAATACCAGGAGTGGTGTCTGGCTGGCTTATTTGGTAGAGTATGTGACTCTTGATCTTGGAAGGTCATGATTTGAACCCCCCATTAAACATGGCAATTACTAAAAACTACGACAACAAAACAGAAGAGAGGATGACTGGGTGGCTCAGTTGGTTAAGCATCTGACTTTGGCTCAGCTCATAATCCCAGGGTTCTGGGATCGAGTCCTGCATTAGGCTCCTTGCTCAGCAGAAAGCCTGCTTCTCCGTCTCCCACTCCCCCTGATTGTGTTCCCTCTCTCACTGCGTCTCTCTCTGTCAAATAAATAGTAAAATAAAAATCTATTAAAAAAAAACAGAAGAGAAACAATTCTTAACTCTATGAAGCCAGCATTACTTTGATACCAAAGCCAGACAAAGACATAAGAAAATAAAACTATACCCCCAAATCCTTTATGCATAGAGATGCAAAAATCCTCAAGAGAATACTAGCAAACAGGTTATGAGAGCATGTTAAAATGATCGTACCACATGATCAAGTGGGACTTATCCCAGGAATGCATGGATAGTTCCATGTAAAAACATCAATCAATGTGATTCACCACATTAATAGAATGAAAGAAAACAACCTCATGGTCATTTCAATTGATGCAGAAAAAGCACCTGACCGACTTCAATACCCATTCATGATAGAAAACACTTCACAAACTAGAAATACAAAGGAAATTCATAAACATGATAAAGGGGGTTTATGAAAAACCCACAGCTGATACCACACATAATGGGGGAAAGAGTAAAAGTTTTCTCCAAAAGATCAGGAACAAGACAAAGATACCCACTATGGCCACTTCCATTCAACAGTTACTGAAAGTCCTAACCAGATCAATTAGGAAAGAGAAAAAAATAGAAGCCAAACAGTTTGGAAAGGAAGAATTCAGACTATCTCTATTCACAGGTGGTATGATCTTATACATAGAAAATAGTAATAAATTCACCCCAACCCCCCCCAGACTATTAGAGCTAATCGACAAATTCAGAAAAGCTGCAGTGTCAAGATACAAAAATCAGTTGTGTTTGTATACACTAATACTGAAATCCAAAAATAGAATTAAGAAAACAATTTAACTTAAGATATCATCAAAAAGAAATAAATTTAAAGAAGTTACAAAATTTAGACACTAAGACTGTAAAACATTGCTGAAAGAAAATTTAAAAGGGGCATATAAATGGTAGTTTAACCAGTGTTAGTGGTTTGAAAGAGTTAATATTGTTGAGATGGCAGTGCTCCCCAAATTTGGCTTATATATAAATCAATATAATACCTATAAAAATTCCATTTTTTAGTACGGAAATAGTAAAATTCTTGTATAATTACAAGGGACTCAGAATAGCCAAAGTAATCTTAAAAAAGAACAAAATTGAAGGACTCATGTTTCAGAAATTCAAAACTCAGTATAAAATTACAGTAACCAAAACACTTTTGTACTGTTATAAAAATAGACATGTAGATCAATGAGAGTCCATAAATAGCCCATATGTCTATGTGCATTTGATTTTTGACATAGAAGTCAAGACAACTTGGTAAGGAAAAGAATAATCAGTTCAATAAATGATGCTGGGACAGCTGGATATGCAAATACTAAAGAATGGATTTGGACTTTGATCTACTTTTTACAAAAATTAACTCTAAATAGATCTATGATTTATGGCTCAGTCAGTTAAGCATCTTCCTTTGGCTCAGGACATGACCTCAGAGTCTTGGGAACAAGCCCCATGTCAGGCTCCCTGCTCAGTAGGGAGTCAGTTTCTCCCTCTCCCTCTGCCCTTTCCCCTGTGCATGCTCTCTTTCTCTCTCTCTCTCTCAGATAAATAAAATATTTTAAAAAAATAGATCTATGATTTAAATAAAGAGCTAAAAATATAAAATTCTTAGAAGAAAATGGGGATACATCTCCATGACCTTGGATATGACAATAGTTTCTTAGATATCACATCAAACACACAAGCAACAAAACAAAAAATATGCATAAATCAGACTTCATCATAATTTAAAACTCCTGTGCATCAAATGACACTCTCAAACAAGTTAAAGAGCAATCATCAGAAAAAAAAGGCAACCATCAGAATGGCAGAAAATATTTACAAATCATATGTCTGATAAGAATTGATCATCCAGAATATATAGAGCACTCTACAACTCAACAATGAAAAGACAACAGCTCAACTTAAAAATGGGCAAAAGGCTTGAATAGACATTTCTCCAAAGAAGATTCAAATGACCAACAAGCAAACAAAAAGATGCTCACCATCATTAATTATTAAGAAAATGACAATCAAAGCTATACTTAGATACCACATCACACCCACTAGGATGCCTAGAATAATAATAATTTAAAAAAAAACACCTCTGAAAATAGCAAATGTCAATGATGTGGAGAAATTGGGACCCCAATAAGTTGCTGGAGGAAATGTAAAAACGGTTTGGCTGCTATGGGAGACAGTTTGATGGTTTCTCAAAAAGTTAAACATAGAATTACCATATGATCTAGCAATTCTACTCCTAGGTCTGTATGCAAGAAAATTGAAAACATAAATTCAAAAAACATATACACAACTTTTTATAGCAGCATTATTCATGATAGGCAAAACATAGAGAACAATACCCATTTCTTAATGAATAAACAATTTAAGGTGTATTATATAGAATATTATTCAGCCACAAAAAGGAAGGAAATACTGATGCACGACACAACATGCATGAAATGAAAAGCGAATGCTTTTGAACCAGATAGTGATAATGTTGCACAATATGGTGAATGTACTACGATGTACTCATTAGTGCACTTTGACATGGTTAAAATGGTGAATTTTATGTTGTATGCATTTTCCTCAGTGAATATAATGGTAAAAGAGTACCACCATTCTCAAGTAGTTCACAGTTTAGCTGAGAAGGAGATGAAACAAATATACATCAAAAAATCAAGTAGAGAGGCACCTGGGTGGCTTAGTCAGTCAAGTTGCCAACTCTTGATTTCAGCTCAGGTCATGATCTCTGGGTTGTAAGATTGAGCCCCAGGTCAGGCTCTGCTTGGTATAGAGTCCGCTTGTCATTCTTCCTCCCCCTTGAGCCCCCTCCTCTGCCCCTCCCCTATTCACACTCTCAAATAAATAAAATAAATCTCTCTCTCAAATAAATAAAATAAATGAGATCTTTTTAAAAATCTTAAAAAAAATCAAACAGTGGTACTCTTTACTTTCCCTGGCAGTGTGGAGCCATAATATGACTGTGCAAATTGAAACTATGCCAAGAGATCTTTGGATTTTTTTTTTGTTTTGTTCTGTTTTTCAGCTTTATTGAGGTATAATTGACAAAAAGAATTCTATCTATATCTATATGTCTATATATAGATATTTAAAGTGCAGAGAGTGATAATTCGATATATATATATACATTTGGGATGATCACCAAAATCAAGTTAGTGAACATATACATCAGCCCCCATAATTACCTGTATGTGCCATAAGAATACTTAAGATTTACTTTCAGCAAATATAAGTATGCTACACTTTTGCTATCTATAGTAATCATACTGTGAATTAGATTTCTAGAACTTATTTATCTTGAATAACTGAAATTACACCAGCTGACCAACATCTTCCCATGTCCCCATTCTCCCCACTCCTGGCAACCACATTTTCCTTTAGGAAATATACATATATGTGGAATTGTTGGGTCATATGCTTGTTCTCTTTTTAATTTTCTTGAGGATCCTCCAGACTATTTTCCATAGTGACTATTGAGTTTAAATTCCCACCAAGAGAGTACAAGGGTTCCCTTTCTCCCACATTTTCACCAATATGATCTTTGGTCTTTTTGATCAAAGTTGTTCTAAGGGTGAGGCAATATCTCCTTGTAGTTTTAATCTGCTTTTCCCTGAAGATTAGTGACGTTGGAACATATTTTCATATACCCACTGCCCGTCTGTATGTCTTATTTTATGAAATGTCAATTCAGATACTTATCTCATTTTTTAATAGAGGTTGGTTTGTTCTTGTTGTTCATTTGTTTTCCTCTTAGGTGAATGCCTTATATATTTTATTTTATTTTATTTCTTTATTTGTTTTAAAAAATTTATTTATTTGTCAGAGTGAGTGCACAAGTGGGAACATCAGGCAGAGGAAGAAGCAGGATCTCCACTGAACAAGGACCCTGACCCTGGGATCATGACCTGAGCTGAAGGCAGATGCTCAATTGACAGCCACCCAGGTGACCCAGTACCTTATATATCTTAGATATTTTAGCCTCTTGCATGTAGTTTTTGCAAATATTTTTTCCCATTCTGTAGGTTGCATTTTCACCCTATTGATTGTCTCCTTTGTGGAACATGCAGGAGATTTTAATAATCAATGGAAAAAATTAATATTATTCTATAGCATGAAACCGCTTTGCTAGAACAAATATCTTCTGTAAGGTGTACACAAATGAAAATCTAGTAAAACTAATACTTAGTACAATATAACTGAAACATCAAAAATATTTTGAACAATGTTTTATTTCTTTATTAAAAAAAAGTATCGGGGCGCCTGGGTGGCTCAGTGGGTTAAAGCCTCTGCCTTCAGCTCAGGTCATGATCCCGGGGTCCTGGGATCGAGCCCCACATCGGGCTCTCTGCTTAGCAGGGAGCCTGCTTCCTCCTCTCTCTCTGCCTGCCTCTTTGCCTACTTGTGCTCCCTGTCAAGTAAGTACATAAAATCTTTAAAAAAAAAAAAAAGTATAAAGAGTAATTTGCCCTGTCCTTGCATTGTTCTCTTAGCATAACATCTCTGCTATTGTGCACCCATCTTTTCTATGCCATGACAAATTATCACACTCTTTTCTAGGTTTGGATCAGCTTCTGATATTTTATCTTTTACATTTTATATGTCATAAAAATATCTGTGAGGTTTTGTTTATTTATGTCAGCAATTTCACCGTTAAGTTCCTCTGACTTCATGTCTAGAATCTCTTGAGAAACAGCAGTGTCAATATTCTCAAGGTCAGCTCTTTCTTTTATTAACTCCATTTCCATGGGATTCTACTTCTACTCCCAGTGTTACCACTTTTCATTTCTTTGCTACATTTTGGTCTTTGTTGATCAGTTCCCTTTTTTGATTATTCCTTTTTGCAAAATGCCACTTGATTTATCACTGAGAGACAAGGAGTCAACCTCACAACATGCTTTGCTGTCTGTGTGTGAACTTATGACAGATGTAGTGACCAAGTGACTGACAGACTTTGAAGGAAATGAGGGGACTGGTCACTGATTGTGATGTACATCATGATATGCACATGTTCATTTGTGAACTAGTGTTAGCAGCAAAATTTTATTTTATGTAATTACAGTTAATATACCATAGAAACTGAATCAGAGTTCCATTTTGGGGAAATTGATGTTATTTAACTAAAATAATGATAACTATACTGTATGCATATTTGAGCCATACAAAGCAAGGACTACATTTTCTAAAATTGTGCGATATGCAGTAACATTGCAATAGAATTTTAGACTGGATTAACAATGAGTTGGATTTGTATAAAGATTAAAGAATTCCTTTAGGCCAATAGTTATAAACATAGGCAATAGAGGAGGGAAGAAGCTTGGTATAAGTCGGTCAGTGGGCAGATTTACCTGAATATACTGGAAAAAGTACAGTCCTTACCAACAGATAGGCAGGCATAAGCCAGACTGTGGCAGGACTTGGAACTTAGGCAGATTTGTAAACTGGAACAAAAAAATCTGAAATGAGAAAATTATGGTTAATAGAGGCAGAAATGAGAGTTTTTATGTAGGTTTTGCTACACATTCCATTTCTAATCTTTGGTAGGTCATGGATGTTGGTTTCCTCATTTGCAAAATGAGGGTAATCATGCTTAATCCAAATGACTGAGCATACAGGTTCTTGAAAACAGATAAAAACTTATGACTGTGTCCATTCTTCAAACAGCATTTACTGAGTGCCTGCTTTCAGACAGAAACTGGGCTAAGTATTTCTGCCATAGGAATGATAGGAAATTGTCTTTCTATCTATGAGTTGGGAGATGGGAGGAGGAAAGAGATGTGTAAACACAAAAATACCTGAACACTCTGGTAGCTGCTTCAAAGGAAGTCATGATTGAACCAGGAGCAATCATGATAACATATTACAGTATTTTAGGAAGAATTCTATGACAACTCCTTGGAGGATGACTTAAGAGGATAGATGTCTAATTTTAGTGAAGAGTTTATAGCTCCTGTTTATAGATCCCAGGTTTAGGTTCAAGCCAATGGAGTGAGTTGCTAAAGTGGACTGGAGGAAACATTTGGAGTTAAGAAGTTCAAGATTTTGAAAGTGCAGAGTGTTCTTTGAATCATCTACATATACAGTAATGTTCCCAAGAATGATGGCAGGATTAATCTTCATTTATAAAGGTATTCTTTATGAAAATAAGTCCCTGATAATTAAGGGCATTGGCTTTAATCTTTGATTAGTTATCATAACCTGGAAGATAGATAACCAAGAAGCAAGAATGTTCATTACTTAGAGTATGTTGCATTAGTGCTTCTCAAACTTTAATGTGCATAAAAGTCACCTGGAGTTTTATTAAAATACAGATTCTGATTCATAATCTACAGATGGCTTTTAGTAGTATTGACAATTTAACAATATGAATTCATTGTTGGGTGCATAAGTATTGTTATATATTTTTGATATATTGATCCTTTTACCATTATACAATAATCTTCTTTCTCTTTTTATCATTTTAAACTTAAAAGTCTATTTTGTCTGATGTAAGTATAGCTACTCTTGTTTTTTTAAGTTACCATTTGCTTGAAATATCTTTTTTTTATTCCTCACTCTTGGTCTATGTGTCTCTTTAAGGCTAAAATGGATCTCTTGTGGGTAGCATATTGTTGGATCTTATTTTTGTGTCCATCTGGCCTATGTCTGTTTTTGGAGAATGTAATTCACTTAGGTTTAAAATAATTACTGGTAGCTAAGGACTTACTAATGCCATTTTGTTCATTCTTTTCTGTTTGATTTGTAGATTCATCATTCCTTGTTTCTTATGTTGCTCTCTTTGGTTTTGGATGTCTTTGGTATCAGTATGCTTTGACATCTTTATTGTATTCTTTTGTGTAAAGACTATAGAATTTTTTTTTGTGGTTACCATGAGACTTACATAAAACATCTTGACCTATAATACCCTATTTTAAACAGATAACTTAACTTCAATAGAATTCACAAACTTTACACTTTTACTTTTCTTCCCTCTCACATTTTAGGTTATTGCTATTACAATTTACATGGATTTTATTTTATTTTACTTTATTTTTTATTTTTTAAGATTTTACTTATTTATTTATTTGACAGACAGAGATCACAAGTAGGCAGAGAGGCAGGCAGAGAGAGAGGGGGAAGCAGGCTCCCTGCTGAGCAGAGATCCCAGGACCCTGAGATCATGAACTGAGCCGAAGGCAGAGGCACAACCCACTGAGCCACCCAGACGCCCATACATGGATTTTATATTGTGTAATTAATAGCAGTTTATTATAGTTATGGTCATTTTTACTACATTCATTTCTTTAAACTTTTAAACTGGAGTTGTGAGTTATTTACCAATATTACCATATTGCAAAATCTAACTATGAATCTAAATTTAGCCTTACCAGTGATATTTATGCTATCCTTTTAATGGTTTTATGATGTTCATTACCATACTTTTGCTTCTACTCAAAGAACTCCCTTTAACATTTCTTATAAGTCAGGCCTGCTAGAAATAAATTCCCTCAGCTTTTGTTTGTTTGGGACCTCTTTCTTCTGAAGGACAGCTTTGCTGGGTATAGAATTCTTGGTTGACATTTATTGTCATTCGGGATTTTGAATTTATCAACAATTCCCTCCTGGTGTCAAAAGCTTCTGTTGAAAAATCTGTCTCAAATTTTATGGTATTCTCTTGTTTGTAATTTCTCTATTTTCTCTCTCTGCTCTTAACATTATTTCTTTGTTTTGATTTTGACAATTTAATTATAATATGCCTTGGTGTGATCTTATTTGAATTCAACCTATTTAGAATTCTTTGGATCTCATGGATCTGGGTGTCCATTTCTCTTTCTAGGTTTGGGAACTTTTTAACCATAAATGCTTTAAATATAATTTTTGTCCCTTTCTCTTTCCTCCTTCCAGAAATGCAAATATTGTTTCTTTTCATTGTGTTCTATAATTCCCATACCATACACTCTTAAAACTCTTTTTCATTCTTTTTATCCATTTTGCTCCTCTGACTTGATAATTTCAAGTGTCCTATCCTCTAGGTCATAGATTCTTTCTTCTGCATGGTCAAGTCTACTTTCAAAACCCTATTGAATTTTCAGCTTAGTTATTGCATTTTCAACTCTAAGATTTCTGTTCTTTTTTGTTTATGGGTGCCATTTTCTTGTCAAACTTCTCATTTCTTTTCATGCATTACTTCATAATTTTTTTATTGTCTGCTGTATTGTGCTACTATTCTTATAGTTCATGAAACTTCCTTAAGGAGACTATTCTGAATTCATGTTTATTGATTTTCCTTTCATTAAAGTCAGTTATTGGAGCTTAATTAGTTTCCTTTGGTGATTTCATATTTACTTCATTTTTTGTGATCCTTGATTCCTTATGTTGGTATCTGCACATCTGAATAACAGGTTTGCTCTTATAGACTTTATAGGTTTGCTTTGGCAGACAGTTCTTCATTAATGAGCTCAGTTTCTGTTTCTAGGTATATCTATTTGCAATATCTTTGGGCAGGTGGTGCTTACTATTATGGTCTATTTTGGGGTGAGGCAAGTCTTTGAGCTCTAAGGACAGGGATGGTTGGTTGTGCCACTGGCTGAGAACACTTGGATAGGACTGATGTCTTGATTCCCTACACAGGTGAGGCTATAGGATGGGCTCAGTGGTTGCCTGGATTCTCTGGTCAGGTTTACTAAATGGTTGAGACTGGGTACTATATTCAGTAGTAGATGGGGCTATGAAATATCTTCCTGCCCTGGAGGGCAGTAGGTTGCTGACTTGGTTCTGTAGATGAGCAAGGCTTCTGGTTGGGATTACTAATTGGGCACTACAGGTGTGAACATGGATTGGTATCCATGTTCCATGTACTGGTTGTTGCAAGACCCTTTCCCTTTTCATCACAGTCAGATTCCCCATGGTTGAACCCCACAGATTCCCATGCAACCCCTGTGGTGCAACATTAGAGTAGGGGTTCCCACAGACTGACTCACCATGCTGGGTGGAGGAGCTGATTGTCCATCCTGGGTTCTCATTTCCTGCTGGAGGAAATGGAGGCTCAGGGAAGACCCCTTGGCATGGTGTTGTGCTGGCCTTGGGGAAAGGCAATGCAGTCAGCATGTACCACTTTTCTTACCCTTCTGATGAAGTCAGTCTTAGTCTCTGTGGTTACCTCAGCTTTATTCCCATATTCTAGGATTTTCTGAGTGGTATCTTGTTCTTGAATAATTGTTAGTTGTTCTTGTGAGGGGAAGAAAAGTCAGTAATGTCCTAAGTTACCATCTTGGTGACATTACCTCTTCTTGTTAATTTTTTACTCCAGGGTAAGTTCCCCAAATGGAAATGAATAAAAGATATGGGCATTATTATAATTCTTAGCTCTTATTGTCAAATTATATTAATCAACTATTATATTCTTCTACCTGAAAAAAGTAAGAGTGTTTATTGGATAGTATAGTCTTTTAAATGTTTGCTAATTTAATGGGTGACAAGTTATAACCTGTTTTATTTTAATTTGCCTATGATTCTTTGATTACTAAAGAGATTAGGTAATTTTTCACTTGCAAGTGTAGTTGCAAAAAGCAATTCCATGAGCTATGGAATCAGATCACTTAGGTTCAAATCTTGAATCTGCCATTTACTAGACAATGTATTGGAGATGTTACACAACTTCTCTGGGGTTCTTTCTTGCTTTGTAAAATCTAAATATGTATGACACCTATGCCATGTGGATATTCTGAATTTTAAATCAAATATCTTGTGTAAAGAACTTAGAATAGCACTTATGTAGATTTTCAGTAGTTATTAATAATAGTAGTTGTATTTTCAGTTATAAATGATCTATTTGTGTGTTTTTTTTTTAATTTTTTAAATTTATTTATTTTTCAGAGAGAGAGGGAGAGAGAGAGCGAGCGAGTACAGGCAGACAGAGTGGCAGGCAGAGGCAGAGGGAGAAGCAGGCTCCCTGCTGAGCAAGGAGCCCGATGTGGGACTCGATTCCAGGACGCTGGGATTATGACCTGAGCCGAAGGCAGCTGCTTAACCAACTGAGCCACCCAGGCATCCCTATTTGTGCTTTTCATTTGTGTGCATTTGTTACTGAAAATGTCACACTCATAATAATCAGAAGTCAAGGATACAAACAATGATTTAGCTCTATATTGTCCAATACTGTAAACACTAACCACATATGACAAGTTAATTAAAATTACATAAAATAAAAAATTAAGTTCTTCAGCCATGCTAACCACATGTCAAGTGGCAGTAGCCACATGTGACTATTGGCTATTGTGTTGGAGAGTACAGATTTATTTATTTATTTATTTTAAGATTTTATTTATTTATGTGACAGAAAGAGTAAGAGAGAGAGAGAGAGAGAACACAGGGCAGGGGAAAGGGAGAGGGAGAGGGAGAAGCAGGCTTCCTGCTGAGCAGGGAGCCGAATGAGGGGCTCAAGCCCAGGACTGAGCTGAAGGCAGATGCTTAATGACTGAGCCACCCAGCACCCTTCTAAAGTACAGATTTAGAGAACTTTTCCATCATCACAGATTATTATAGAATATTAATAATATATTAATATATATTAATAATATATAATAATTTCAGATTATTGAGATTAAAGTGTCTTTTGAGCCTTAAATTATCCAGTCACTTACTTTAAATCCTTCACTGTGCTACTTTAATTTTGGCATATGTTAGAAGTTCTGTTTTTTGAGATATTCCTATGTATTCCTTTAGTTTCTTAAATTAACTGATAATGACATAATGATGTCAATCACAATAGTGTCAGGAATGGGAATTTACACTATATTTGCATAAGAAGAATCATGGGAAACTGAATTGATAGAAAAAATGTTTTATAAATTTTGTAGAGATTGTAATAATAACCCAGACTCTTTTTAGTCTATTAATTTTCTAATAATAAACCACATATAAGAATCTTTGTTAAAAAATTTAAAAATTAGTTTCTTTATTGTTTGTATATTCTGTATAATTATAAAATTGTGGTTTCATGCATATTACTAATCCATAAATAAATTTACCAAGCAACAATAAAATTGATCTTGATAGATGTAATCTAAGAGGTTACAAAAATGTTATTTTTAAATAATAACCATACTTGTTAAAGTAGGTGAGGTAACAGCCAAAAAGCACTACATAATAAATTAAGCAAAAATAATTTTAAAAGTCATGAAAACAAATGAGAATAGTATACCTTATTTAAAATTTTTGGTCTTCTAAGGTATTGATTCTTACTAGAACTCTTAGGGCTGAAAAATGAGTCATTTACCAATCAAAGAAAATTTAAGTACATTTGAAATGAAATCTTGACCTCTAGCATGGATTTTTGGATTCATATGGTGTCCATACTATTAGATGTGTATATATTAAGAAAAATAGAATATTAGTAGTAAAAGCAAAATGCTATAGAAGTTCAAAAGGGAAAGTGAACCAAGACATTTGAGGGAATCAAAAAATAATATATGGATAAGGTCACATTAGAAATGGACCTTAAAGGATAGGGAACATTTTCTTATAAAATTTAAGAATATAGATTTAAACTCATTACTTTTTGCATACACAATGTAATGTAATCGATTACATTTATGATCCTTTTTGGCTAATGGAAACACCACCTTTGGCTACTGGGGACACTTCGTCTTCCTCCTGTGTCCTAGAACATGACTCAAGTAGTCTTTTATAGCTTCCTTACTTTCCTAACAAGGTGTTCAAGCTTATCTTAAATATGTCTTGCCATAAGCTTAGAGTCATCATAGGCAATATTTAGAAAAAAAAAA
>PISX010018201.1:0-41317 GCA_004024625.1 Mellivora capensis | reverse complement strand
GGTCGCCAAACTGTGGAAAGAACCAAGATGCCCTTCAACAGACGAATGGATAAAGAAGATGTGGTCCATATACACCATGGAGTATTATGCCTCCATCAGAAAGGATAAATACCCGACTTTTGTAGCAACATGGACGGGACTGGAAGAGATTATGCTGAGTGAAATAAGTCAAGCAGAGAGAGTCAATTATCATATGGTTTCACTTATTTGCAGAGCATAACAAATAACACGGAGGACATGGGGAGATGGAGAGGAGAAGGGACTTGAGGGAAATTGGAGGGGGAGATGAACCATGAGAGACTATGGACTCTGAAAAATAACCTGAGGACCTGAGGGTTTTGAAAGGGCGGGCGGTGGGAGGTCGGGGGAGCCTGGTATTGGGTATTATGGAGGGCACACATTGCATGGAGCACTGGGTGTGGTGTAAAACTATGTAAGACTATGAATTCTGTTACGCTGAAAAGAAATTTTAAAAAAATTTAAAAAAAAAAAGAAGCTGTGGTCCATATACATAATGGAATCTTAGTCATCAGAAAGGATTTACACTGACATTGATAGAACTGGAGGGTATAATGCTAAGTGAAATAAGTCAGTCGGGGAAAGACAATTATCATATGGTTTCATTCATATGTGGAATATGACAAAAAGTGCAGAGGATCTTTGGAGAAGGGAGGGGAAACTGGGAAGAAATCAGAGAGGGAGACAACCATTAGAGACTCTTGACTCTGGCAAACAAACTGAGGGTTGTGGAAGGGGAGGTGGTTGGGGGGATGGGCATCTGGGTGATGGGCATTAAGGAGGGCATGTGATGAGCATTGGGTGTTGATACACAACAGATGAATTATTCAACACTACATCCGAAATTAATGATGTACTATATGTTGGCTAACTGAATTTAGATTTAAAGAAAGATAATTTTAGATCATATGCTGTTCAGTCTGATAATGATTTTCCCATTTCCCAAGTCTTATTTTATTAGTTGGCCCTAGTCATCTCATTTCCCTCCATTTGCTTTGTATGTGTTAGTTTTTAATTCTACTTTTTTTTTTGCTATCGGTATTATTTATTTATACCATTCTTGTTTCCAGAAAATTTCTTGGCTTACAAGAACACATGTTGGTCTTGCTGCACACATTAGAAGTAAACAAGAAAACAATTAGAAGAAGAATATAAAATGTTATCTAAATTCAATGTAAATAAATAAGATATAACAAAGTAATTGATAAGCACCATGTTAAATTTTTCAACTGGCTGAGATTTCCATGTGTATCTGATTTCTTTTCTTTAGTTTGTGAACCTTAAGACCATCTTCTAATAGGGGTGCGTAGGTGGCTCAGTAGATTAAGATTTGACTCGATTTCGGCTCAGGTATGATCTCAGGGTTGTGAGATGGAGCCCCACATTGGGCTCCCCACTCAGAAGGGAGTCTGTTAGAGATTCTCTCTCTCTCCCACTCCCTCTGTCCCTGCCCTCCCCATTCATTTTCTCTTTCTCAAATAAATAAATAAATCTTAAAAAAAAAATACCTTCCAATATATTTGGTTCAGTAGTGACTTGTTTTAGTATTTTTATTTTTTTCTTGTTTTAATTTTAATAAAATCTATAATTTCAAAGAATTTAAGAGTCAAATAGTTCTACAAAGTTCGTTATGAAAAATAGCATACCCCTACCCCTACTCCCACATTTTTTTCCTCCTTATGGTTACTCTTCTTACCTCTTTATCTCTTTAGCTGATTATGTTGTTATTTACCACCATGTCTCTCATATGCTTTTATTGGTATTTTTAGACAATTAGATTGATCTAATTCACTGTATCTCAAAGTAACGTGATTTTTTTGCTAATTTTTGAGCGAGTTTTAGGTATCATTTATTTACGTACTTACTACATAAGGTCAGCATTCAAAACTCTCTCCTCCCACTCCTTTATTACTCCCAACTCAGAATCATTCCATCTATGTCCCACATCACCTTAGTTATATTGTAACTTGTTTAGATTAATATCCAGAGTATGTATTATTTTGACAATAAATTTAACTCAAAGCTGATCCATATAATAAACAGTATTTATGTCCATTTTTTTCTATAGTTTTCCCTATAGTTATCACATTTCTTGTTTTATTCATTTGCTTGGTTCCTTCCACCTTTATTACTAATTCAACTCCAAACTCTTTTATCAGTTACTAAATCTCCACTCTAGAGGTTCAAAGGCATCAGGTATGCTATCAGTTTCATCTACTTAAAAAGAAAGTTTTCTTGGAGCCTCTAACCTAGGACCTTGTTCTTTCAGAGCAGCTTCCATGTACAGGTAGTACATAGCTCTCATCTGGGAGCTTCCCTTCACTATCTATCTTTGTTGGTGGATCTCTAGCTTTGGCAAATATCATGTCTTCATTTTTTTTTTTTTTCCCTTTGACTAGTGGCACACATTCTCCCATCTTATTAGATAAAGAAATACATGACTTGAGGAAGTGAATAGTCGAAATATCCTTGATTTTCCCATCACTGATAGCTTGGCTAAACGCACACTTTTAATTGGAAATTATTTTTCTTTAGAATTTTGTTGAAGTCAGTTCTCTATTGCCTTTTATCTTTCAATGTTATTCTTGAAAAATCCAGAGTTATTCTAATCATATATAGTAGACCTGTTTTTTTCTTTTCCCTAGATTTATATGTTACTTTTTCTTTCATTTGTCTGCATAGTTAGGAAATTTTGTAATGGCATGCTTTGGTATGATTCTGCTTTCTACCTTTATGTAGAAACTCAGGAAACCAATATAATCTGAAAAAAAATTATCTTGGCTTATTCCAAGAAAACAATTAATGTTTTACTTTCTTGTTTTTCTTTAAATTTCCTATGGAATCCTTATTTTTCAGATATTGGACCTTCTGGACAGGTCCTCTAAATTTCTTAGCTTTTTTCTACCATTTTTAGTCTTATTGGCATTTTTCTGGGAGATTTTCTTGAATTTATCTTCCAATGCTTTACTAACATGTTTTCTATCAAATTTTACATTTTCAACTGCTCCATTTTTCTCTCTGTTTGTCCATTTTCGCAGTACCCTATTCTTGTTTCATGGTTAAAATGTTTCTTTTTTTTTTTTAGGTTTTATTCTTTCTCATCTGTTTCCTATCTCTCTTTTTCTGATGGTTTTGTTATGATTCCTGTAATATAAGTCAGAGGCTAACACTATAGTCTTTGGTTGTCTGTCAATATTTTTAGGCAATTATACCATTTTTATAAATATTTATTTATTTGAGAGAGAAAGCAAAAGCAGAGGAAGGGGCAGTGAGAGAGAATCTCCAAGCAGATTTCCCACTGAGCCTGGAGCCCAACATGGGGCTCAAATCCACATCCCATGACATCATGACCCAAGCAGAAACCAAGAGTCAGATGCTCAAGCGACTGAGCCATGAAAGCACCCCAATAATTATATCATTTCTGTTTCTCAGCTCCTAAATCCACTTCAAGAAAGGAAGTACAAGGCTTCTGAAACTGAGATGAAGAGTAAAGAAAAAATAAAAATGTATATTATATATAACTTAACCCTGATAAATTTGAGAGTCTAGTTGAAAAAAATTTAAGAGAAGTCAGTCAAAATAATCCTTTTTAAATTTTTTTCAAGATTTTATTTATTTATTTGACAGACAGAGATCACAAGTAGGCAGAGAGGCAGGCAGAGAGAGAAAGAGGGAAGCAGGCTCCCTGCGGAGCAGAGAGCTGGATGCAGGGCTGGATCCCACAACCCTGGAATCACAACCTGAGCCGAAGGCAGAGGCTTTAACCCACTGAGCCACCTAGGTGCCCCAAAATAAGCCTTTTTAATAACTAAAGGAAATTAGTCATTTGCTGCAATATTTGGGAAAACTTTTACTCTAAAGGAGAAAAGACTTAAAGAGAAATCAGTTTTCTAGCCGCCAAATAGTTTGCCAGATAAAGAAAGTAGAAATTTTTGGCCCATAGAGTGCTTTCAGAGCAAATGAGATTTGTAGTTCTCTCCAAATGTTCTGTAGGAATTTAGATTAAAGTTAGAAAAATGAAAACCTCATTCACAACTAATTTTAAGGGTCTATTAGTATCCAGAATCTGCATATTCTTTAGGAGATAGGTAGATAGGTAGATACACAAATACATGATTTTATTCCTAAAGACAATTTATCACATCTCTAGCATATTAGTTAACAAAGAAAGTAAAATAAGCACAAGATTAGTCATACGAGCACTACAGATAATTATTTTCAAATGACCTTCACATAAAGAGTAAGTTCTAGAATATAAAAAAGCTTAAACTAAAAACTAATAATTCTTTTAATTAAAGTAAGTAAAATTTATGCATGTAAAATTACTAAATATTGTATTTATAAGAAAATTTGAGAACTCTATTTTTTTAAATTGTTACTTCAGACTTAGATTTAAAATCATCCTCAAGCCTACAAAGAATCATAACATGATTCAAAACTGAACAAACTGAGTTACCAAAATTTTTAAAAATCATTAAACAATACAGAAAAAAAACAAGTAAACCATGCAGAAGAATCAAAATCAGAATGGTATGTCTTATCTACTAACACAAAGCACAAAGTTATTCTTGGAGCTTGTTCCTTATTTGATTTCTCTTTGGGTCATAAGCACAGTAAATATGAAAAGACTGACAAATACACTTTACTAAATCCCAAAGAGTTTACAGGTACTAGCTGGAGAATTTTTAAACTTTAAAGTAATGTTTGTAAGAGAAAATAAATAATGTCTTGGATTAATTCAGTTGGATGTGGATTTCTTTCCAAAATGTTCAACAAAATTGATGAAAATGAAAATAATCTGAAGCCAATTAATACTTCTAATTTGAATATAGTTTTACTAAACACATAAACATTAAATGCTATAAGAAGCAATAACACTGTACACATTTCTGAGATATGCATTCCTTTATCAATGCATCTATCAAATATACAGTACAAAATTTAAAATATACAAACCTCCAGCACCCTCTTCTTTAAACTTTTCAACCAACTTTAACTTAGAACTCAGTAATTCAGAAGAAAGTCATTGCTAAAATGATAAGATCCCAGAAAGTCTAGGCCTGTGACAAGGAGGTTTTCTTTGGTCTAAAAGAATAGCCTCCAATTCAGTCATCAGGCTTGTCTTCATTGCCACGGTCAATGCTGTTTTGCCTCAAAGAGTACTGGGAATGACATAAAAAGCATGGCCATGCTGAACCAACAGATAGAGCTGAAGATAAGACCCTTCTCTGAGAAGAACTGTTTCCAACAAAATACATTCAGTTCGTTTGATTGAAGGCTGGGCACTACCATGGAAAGGGAGTCATATTAGAAAGTGAGAGAACTGAATACTGGTCACATCTTGGTCACTAATTCTGGGACTAAAACATCAAATCTATCTGTGTGTCAGTTTTCTCATTGTAATGGATTATGGTATATAGTGAAATCATGTTGGGAAGTGGAATGAATTATAGAAGAAACTCTTATTAAACAAGAATAAATTTCAACAGCACACTTCATTGTCCAAAGTGTCATTACCAGAGGTAGTCATACTAAAAGAGACGTGGCAATGAGAAAACTTAGACGAGGAGAGGGGAATAAATAAGAGGGACAGGAAACCTACTTGACAGCCAACTGACCTCATTTATGAAGTGTGGGAAGGATGGAGATCACTTCTCGGTCCAACCATTTCTACCATCAGCCATCTGACACTACTAGGCAGAATGTAATGGTTTTCTTTCCCAAGATTATGAAGGTGAAACTATCAGTTAATCAACCATCTTCAATCTAGATATCTACCTACACATAATGTATTCATTAAAAGATCTCTTTCTCAAGCTATTTGAAATGTTCTTCAAGAAGAAACATTTAGTTTAAACATCTCAAACTAAATTTTGAAGTAAAGAAATGTTTTTACTTCGATTTTTCAAATCTCTTTGCAGACACTATTAGTCTTCAACTTTATACAAAATTCACAGTCATGATTTTTTTTTTTCATTTAAACCAAGGGTGCTCAATGTATTTTCATCGAAAAAGAAGAAGACTAGAAGCTGTTAAAAGTGAAATTTTGAGGAGTGTCTGGGTGACTCAGTTGGTTAAGTGTCTGACTCTTGATTTCAGCTCAGGTCATGATCTCAGGGTTGCAGGATCGAGCCCCACCTCTCCCTCTCACTCTGCCCCTTGCTCCTTCATTCTCTCTCTCTCTAAAAAGAAAATAATGCAACTTTGAAAGAGACAAAAATAGACTCACCAAAGGATATACAATAAAATTTTTCACAGATTGTTCATAATACCATACTAAACAAGAAGGTATTGTCATTGCAATATCTGCATAAGAATGCAAAGAATAATTCCACCGGATTTTTATACCAGAATTCTAACAATTCTAGTCATGAGAGGTATTATAAGCCATGGTTTCTGTAAATGGTACAATTTTATTTTTTGTTGCCTCTTTGTTTTGCAATGATACTGGCTATGTGCCTGGTGCCTTTTATAAGAATACATTTCTAAGTAGTATTTAAATAATTTAGCTTTATTATATGGTATTTACAGGAATAATAATAGATATTCATTTAAAACACCATTTAATACTGTATGTAAGTCTCTAGTCCCTTCCCCTTTCCCTTAATGGTTAATGGAAAAATCACTGTACATTTTGAGGCATTAATAAATTTACTAAATGCTTTTTTTCTCTTTCTCTAAGGTTAACTAACTTGTTTTTAAATTCAGCATTTGTTAGGTTCTTCAATTCCAAGATTAATTTTTTTGTTGCTCTAATGTAATGTTGCATATTCATTTGCAAAACAAAGACACATGGGCAAAAACTTCTGCAATATTGTCTGTCTAGGGACAGCTCTGAGGATTACAATATGCTCAGCTCTCAATTTTTTGAAACAACTTAGGGATTCAATCTTTAGTTGAATTTCAAAATGGATTCTAATTTTTACATGGATCCTTCTGGCAAGGAAATTCTGGGTACCTTAAGGAACTGAAATAAAAAGTATAAGGCATAGATTCTTGAAATCCCCCCTCCATCTAGATGAAAATGAGCATAGGAAAACATACTGTGATAATCCAAAACATTCATTATGAAAATCATGTAAGATTTGAAACTCTCTCTACAAGCTGCATTTGATTACAAACTTCTCTTGGGACTATGCCTAGGTATTCTTGGGCTTGTGACCAGACTACATTGCTTAGCCTACCAACCATTACTGAACATGCTTTAATATTACTTAACTCCACAAGACTGTGGAAAAGTCCACATTTGGCATAATTTCTACATAGCCCTGATTTCTTTCCCCAAAATGTCATATTAAACTTAGTAGTATTGTTAAAATGCTCACTGCCCATATCTTCTGTAAAACTGCTGTTCTTTTAGATTTCTTTTTTTTTAAGATTTTATTTATTTATTTGACAGACAGAGGTCACAAGTAGGCAGAGAGGCAGGCAGAGAGAGGAAGGAAACCAGGATCCCTGCTGAGCAGAAAGCCCAATGTGGGGCTAGACCCCAGGACGCTGGGATCATAACCTGAGCTGAAGGCAGCGGCTTAACCCACTGAGCCACCCAGGTGCCCCTCTTTTTAGATTTCTGAAAGCAACACTTCTTTTTCCATTGGCACCCCATTAATACTAATCTCTCCCTCTTCTGTACCCATAGGTATCTGATGGCAATGCTAGCTTTATTCACACTGAAAAAGGAAATGCCCTGAATCTCATCAAGTAAGGACAGTAAGTGAGTGGCCTGGAATGAAAAGGAGGCTGCAGAAGGAAAGATGCAGGCAAAAGGGAGAAGCAGGGTCATACAGAATATAGTTATTTGAATTATGTTATATTGAATCTTATGACCACGTATATTCATCAGAGATAGTATATAATCAAAAAATAGCTAGGTCAAAACTGTTCTTCTCAGGTAGAGTATGATCTAGGGTATGAACTAGAAGGGTACCCAATTCTAAAGGAAAGTTGTAAAGAGGACTTTATATTCATACGGCAAGGGGCAAGGAAGGAGAAATTTTAGATTAATAGACCTATAAAACACACTTTCATATAACTTAATGTCTCTGTTTCAAACTTTAGTTCCTCTTTAGTTCTTAGAGGGTGATGATAATCTCTTAACTTTAACATTTCAGATCCTCCTTAGTTTGACTCCAAACTACTTTTTCAGCTAATTTAACATGTCATGACAGCGGGACAATTTACAACTTTGTTTTAATATTTCTTTAGTCTCTTCATCCTCCCTCTAAAACTTCCTCCCCTGGCTTCTTTACTTAAGCAAACCCAACTAATCTTTTAAAATACATTTAGAAGTCTTCTTTGATCCTTTTCCTGCTTACCTCAACTGTATTTATGAACTCTCTTCAGTGACCTCACCTTCTTCTAACATCCTAAAACCCTGTGTAATATGTATTTACTCATTCAAAAAATGCTTATTCAGTTCCCACTGGCATAAAAGTACATACCTGTACAAACAGCAAAAGTATAGTCCTCTAAGATTATAAGCTAGAAACATTAATACAAAGTCATATTCAGCTACAATTCAAAATAGAAATGACATAGGTGAAATATAAACATGGTGCTATGGAATGTCAGTGAGGGAAAACTACATTACATAGAAGAAATAAATGTGACTTTAGCAGGCATACTTAAAGTATTTCTTGAAGGTATGCTTATGTGGCTCAGTCAGTTAAGAGTCCAACTCTTGATTTCGACTCAGGACGTGATCTCAGGGTTGTGAGATGGAGCCTTGCGTCAGGCTCCATGCTGGACATGGAGCCTGCTTAAGATTCTCTCTCTCACTCTCTCTGCCCCTTTGCCCCTCTGTCCCTCCCCCCAGTTAAAAAAAAAAGTCATTCTAGTTCACTGCTCCTTGAAGTACTTTTAATATAACGCACTATGGAATTATATTTTCACCTTGCTTACACTCGGTTTTGTAAGTTCTTTTTGGATATGGGGCCTTTCTCAGTTAGTTTACCTCTGGCTGAAAGTAACAAGAAATCCTGATTCAATTAGCTTAAACAATAAAAAGCTTATTTAACAAATTTAGGAAATCCAGACATAGCATAGTTTCAGGGTTGGTTAAATGATCATTAAGATCAGGTACAAGGTAGGGATGTCCCCTCTCACCATTCCTTTCCAACACTGTACTGGGAGTTCTAGCTAAGGCAAGAGCACAAGAAAAGGAAATAAAAGGTATACAGATTGGGAAGGAAGACATAAAACTCTTTGTTTGCAGGAGACATGATTATCTGTGTAGGAAATTTAAAAGAATCAATAAGAAAACTCCTGGAACTGAGGCACATGTGTGGCTCAGTTGTTTCAGCATCTAACTTTTAGTCTCAGCTCAGGTAATGGTCCCAGGGTCCTGGGATCAAGCCCTGCATCAGGCTCTGTGTTCAGAGAGGATTCTGCTTAAGGATTCTCTCCCTCTTCCCCTCCCCCCCTCCACTCTCTGTCTCTCTCCTTCTCTCCCTTTCTCAAACAAAAAAATCTTAGGAAGGAAGGAAGGAAGGAAACTAACTCCTGGAACTAATAAGGAATTATACCAAAATTGTAGGAAACAAGGGTAATTTGTAAGTCAATCATTTGTCTATACACCAGCAAAGAACAAGTAGAAATTGAAAGTAGAACCACAATATAATTAGAACCACAATATAATTTAGTTTAGCACCCAAACAATGAAACACTTAGTTATAAATCTAATAAAATATGCACAAGATCTATAGGAGGAAAACTACAAAACTTTGATGAATGAAATCAAAGAAAAGCTAAATAAATGGAGAGATACTCCATTTTCATGGACAGGAAGACTAAATATTACCAAGATGCCAGTCCTTTTTAATTAGATCTATAGATTCAATGCAATCCCAATCAAAATGCCAACAGCTTATTTGTGGATATCAACAAATAAATTCTAAAGTTTATATGGAGAGGCAAAAGACCCAGACTAGCCAACCTGTTATTGAAGGAGAAGAAAAAAGTTGGAGATCAGAAACTATGTCACTTCAGGACTTACTATAACACTAGGGTAATCAAGATAGTGTGGTATTAGCGAAAGAACAAATAGATAAATAGAAAAGAATAGAGAGCACAGAAACAGACCTACATAAATATAGTCAACTAATCTTTGACAAAGGAGCAAAAGGCAATACAATATAGTCTTTCATCAAATAAAGCTAAAACAATTGGACATCCTCATATAAATTTTAAAAAATGAGTATAGACACAGACCTTACACCTTTCACAAAAATTTACTTAAAATGGATCACAGTCCTAAATCTATAATGCAAATCTATCAAACTCCTAGAAAATAACATGAAAAATCCAGATGATCTTAGGTTTGGTGACGACTTTTTAGAAGAAATATCAAAGGCACAATCTACAAAAGAAAGCATTGATAATCTAGAACATATTAAAATTTAAAACCTCTGCTCTGAGGAAGACACTGTCAAAAGAAGAAGAGGATGCACAGACTTAAATATTTGCAAAGGATACATCTGATAAAGGACTGTTATTCAAAATAGGCAAAGAACTCTTAAAATCCAACAATAAGAAAATGAACAATCCAATTTTAAAAACTGACCAAAGACTGTCGTAGCCACCTCACCAAAGAATATGTACAACCAAACCATCTGTACGTCTTGTACAGATGGCTAACATACACATACAGAGATGCTCAACATCACTAATCATCAGGGAAATGTAAATCAAAACTATAATGAGATATCACCTCACAGCTGTTAGAATAGCTATTGTCAAAAAGATAAGAAACAAAATATGTTGGTGAGATTTTACAGAAAAGGGGAACCCTAGTGTACTGTTGGTGAGAATGTAAATTGGAGCAGCCACTATGGAAAACAGTATGGAGTTCCCTCAAAAAATTAAAAATAAAACTACCCTGCAATTCCACGTCTGTGTATTTATCCAAAGAAAACAAAAACACTAATTTGAAAGATAAAAGCACCCTCATACTCATTGCAGCATTATTTACAATAGCCAAAATACAGAAACAGCCAGTGTTCATCAATGGATGAATAGATAAAGAAATACATCCATACACATGATGAAATATTATTCAGCCATAAAAAAGAATGAAATTTTGCCATTTGTGACAACATGGATGGACCTCATGGGTATTAAGTGGAGTAAGTCAAGACAGAGAAAGATAAATACCAAATTATTTCACTTATATGTACTTTCTAAGAAACAAAATCATTGAACAAACAAAAAGCAGAAACAGACCCATAAATACAGAGAACAAACTAATGGTTGCCAGAGGGAAGGAGGGGTGAAGGAATGGGCAAAATGGGCGAAGGGGAATGAGTGAGGAGGTACAGGCTTCCAAGTACAGAATGAATAAGTCATGGGGATGAAAGGCACAGCACAGGGAATATAGTCAATGATACTGTAATATCATAGTATGGTGACAGATGGTAGCTATACTTGTGGTGAGCATAGCATAATGTATAGAGTTGTTGAATCACTGTGTTAGATGCCTGAAACTAATGTAACAACGTGTGTCAACTGTACTTCAATAAAAAAAAAAGAAGATATATGAATTACAACTATGCATATGAAAAGATGTTCTACATCATATGTCATCAGGGAAATAAAAATTGAAACAATATGAAATACCATTACACACCTATTTGAATGTCCAATATCCAAAGCACTGACATCATCAAATGCTGGTGAGATTGTGCCGCAGTGAGAAGCCTCATTCACTGCTGGGGGGTGGGGAAAGAATATGCAAAATGGGACAGCTACTTTGGAAGACAGCTTGTTGGTTTCTTAAAATCTGAACATAACCTTAACATATGATACAGCAATCATGCTCCTTGGTATTTACCCAAAGAGGCTGAAAACATGTTCACATAAAAACCTGCACAAGGATGTTTACAGCTGCTTTATTCATAATTACCAGAACTTGGAAGCAACCAAGATGCCCTCAGTTAGGTGCATAGATAAATAAACTGTGGTACATTTAGATAATTGAATATTATTCAGCGCTAAAAAGAAATGAACTATCAAGTCCTGAATAGACATGGGAGAACCTTCCACATATAGTACTAAATGAAAGAAGCCATTCTGAAAAGGTTACATCCTGCTTAATTCCAACCGTATGACCCAGAAAAGTCAAAACTATGGAGACAATAAAAAGATCAGTGGTTTGTCAGAGGATAAGGGCATAGGAGGGATAAATAGGGCACAAAGTGTTCTTAGGAGAGTGAAAGTACTCTTTATGATACCACAAGGAGAAAGACACATGTTATTAAATGTTTCTGCAAACCCATAGAGTATACAACACCAACAGTGAACCTTAATGTGAACTGTGGACATAGGATGATTATGATGTGTCTGTGTAAGCTCATCAATTATAACAAATGAACCACTCTGGTTGGGAGATGTTGATAATGGACGAGGCTGTGCTCATGTGGGGGCACAGCTATATAGGAAATCTCTGTGCCTTCCCCTCAATTGTGAACCTAAAACTGCTCTAAAAAAACAAAGTCATTAAAAAAAGCCATTCACAAATGTTTTACAACAGTATCCACATTTTGCAAGAGTTCTGTGAAATGGATTATGTATTTTTGTATGTTATTAAAACTCTTCAATGAATTTCCACTACATTTAGAACCAACTCAAACTCATTAATGCAGCCTAAAATAAAACGCTGGTCATTTCTAACCTCTCCTATCTCATTTCAGACTACTACAGCTCTTGGCACTACCCTCAAGCCATACTAGCTTCTTTCTTTCCTTCATCTATACTAACTCATACTCCATATTGAGTCTTGCCCTTGGTTTTCTCTTGAATTGGAAACCTGTAGCCTCAATACTGAACAGCCAGCTTCTAGGAAAAACTTAGTGTTCGCATCCTCTCCACAAAGAAGTCTCTCCTGACTACCTAATCTAAAGCAGATTACTGTTTACTATCTTTAGCAAATTATCAATATTAAAAATTATCTTGTTAACTGCTCTGTGCACTCCTTTATCATTGTCTATGTCATTCCTCTATAATATAAGCTTTACAAAAGCAGGGATCTGGCTTATTTTATTTACTGCCAAATTTCTAGCACCTAAAGCAGTACCTAGCATAAACTACTCACTCAACAAATATTTGTTGAATATATGAATATCTATTTTCCTGTTTTCTCTAAAAATATGTTTATTTTTTAAAGATTTTATTTATTGATTTGAGAGAGAGAGAAAGATACAATAAGAGTGAAGGGGAGGAGTGGAGAGAGGGGGAGAAGCAGGCTCCTCGCGGAGCAGGGAGCCCAAGGCAAGGCTCGATTCCAGGACCTGAAAATCATGGCCAGAGCTGAAGGCAGACACTTAACCAACGGAGCTACCCAGAGGCCCCTAAAAATATGTTCAGATGAGGATGGCAAATATAAAGTAGAAACTGTTGTGTAGAGAGACAAAGATATGAATTGTCTTCTAACACTAATTTTATAACATTCTTCATAATCAACATTGTATTTCTGAAATCTTTTTCTACTACCTAACTCTGTCAAAATAACAAGCATCATTTTCAAGTGAGCATATTTTTTTAAGTAAGTCTAGAAACCAGATTTGGCTACAAAAGCATTTTTGCCCTTCTTATTTGGGAAAAGACTCTCATCTATAAAATAGAGCAGAAAGAATCCTTGTGAACTTACATGTGCTGCTTTTTCCATCCCAATGCATTTCTACCCTGCCGTGAAACATTAAACATAAGAAAGTCATGGAGGACCTAAAGGAGGTATAGGTAAGTAGTTAATGCCCATTATCTTCATAATCTTCCACTCTCCTGTATTCCACTCTCACAATTCATCAGTCCACGAGTGATTCTATGTGTTCATAAATATCGCCTAAATTAACCAATATCCCTCAGAAATCAGAGGCTAAAACAAAACCTCATGTACTACTGTTTTATCAGAGGATGCAAACCCAGGGAAGCATAAGTGAGAGAGAGCAGAATGAGGCTAGGAAGAATAGACAAGCTAACAATTGGGTATTTTTATGGAGCTGGTATCACATACAACTGGTTGTTGAATGTTGGAAGACCCAACACATTCACCATCAAAATGGAAAGTCTCTCTTGGTCACCAAAAGGGGAATATTTTTATCTACTAGTTCCATTCTCCATTGGCCAAAAGTTTCTTCTGCAGAATGAAGAGTTCTGGCCTCTAGTCCTCTGTTCCTTGCCTCCTCCCACCTGTACTTCTGGATACTTGTATAAATGCTAAGCTGCTCTATTAGGGTCTTCTTTCTCAGTATCAACAAGGAAGCCAGATGGCAAGAGGAGAAAACCTCAACATGATCTTAAAAGGATGCATGGTCAAGTGATGTCTGCATGTAATTTGTCAGAGCCTCAGCAGAATTGGCCTCCTCAGTGGTGCCGGAGACAGGACAAGTTGCCAAAACAATGGAGACAAATAGGTACTACAGATCTCAAGTGTGCCTGGTACAATTACCCACTCCACTTTTCAGTCCTGAGTTAAGTAATCTTATTGTAAATCTTGGAAAAAGCCATAATTATTGACATTGAAATGGCAAGCAAAAGAAGTACCTACCTTTAGGGGAAAAGAATCGCTTTATTGACTGACAGTTTTGTGACAAGTATTGGGCTGAGCTTTCTTTTAAGCACTTTCCATATGTTAATTTTAAGGCAGGTGACAGTGAGGTCCTGCTGTTGAGCAGTCCTCTCAAAGCTTCTAGGAATCAGAAATGCTGGACTTTGGACTTTGGGCTACAGAAAGAAAAATGGGGAGGAAAATGAGAAAACAGGAAAGCAGAAAGAAAAGTGAGGAGAAAGAAGTAGTTCAAGTAGCTCTAGAGACTGTCCCTAATTACTTAAGGAGCTATTCAGAGACATCTGTGCCGCTGATATTCAACCTTTGACCTTAAAAGAGGGTCTAGACAGAAGAGGAAAGTGAACAATCATTTAGAAGGTAGGGACAATTCGAATCTGCTATTGAATGCCAGCAAGAAAGTACAAATAAACCTTAATCAAAAGAACTTTAAAAACTTGATTAAAATCAAGTACTATAAAAGAATCACTAATAAGTACAAGCCCCAATATTAAAGAGGCCTGAATGCCTTGCATAACCAACTCAGGATGGTGAAAGATAGGATGATCATCTTGGTGGTTTTTTTCATAGAATTACATAGCCAAAAGGAACTTTGGTGATCATGGGATCTCAAATCTTCAAATATGGAGAAGGAACTACAAACTTGAGAAAGTGAGTGACATATTACATATATAATATGTCACTCATTTATATACGTATAAATATATATATTTATATATAAAATGTCATTGGGCAATGACATTTTAGGCACAAATACATATGCAAAGAAATATGTTTACTTTTTGATATTTGAACACAATTTTTCCCTAGTCATAAAAAAAAGATTTACTGACCTGATAGGAAATTACTAGCTAAAATCAAACCCACAAAGAACCGTTGGCTACTCATTGCTTTGTTTCATCCTATTCAAAGGCTCCCATAAATGCTAAATCTATATCTATTCATAGAACAATGAATGGCCAGCTTCTGCTCTAATGTACCACATTATCTACATTGACCAGATCACTGCAGAATCTTGGCAAGGATTCCTTCTGTTAGAAAACTAATTCACTGCAGGCAGACACATATTTATGCTTTATTTATGTCTATTGGACAAAGGATTATTAAACAGAATGGATGTTAAGATTACATTAAAAGGTCTGACAGAAGGCAGACCTTCAGAGTGAAGACTCTGTCCTCCCTTTAACTCAACCCAGTGCGAGTCCCTGTGAGGAACCCCACATGGACACACAGCCTGCTGGTTTCGTGATCGCATTTGTCAGGGCAGAAGCAGAGGGTTCACGACTTAGCGAAAAATCTTGCCCTCCTTTTAAACAGGATCATAAACAACCTTATTTTGTTTTGTTTCACCACACTGGTAGTGCTTCTGCTGTTCTAAAATCTGTCTGTGCCGCAAGGGTCCTGGAGGTAAGCTGCTGCCAGGGACGCGAGTGGCTTGATTTCCATTGACTCCCGGTGACCTCCCTGCAGGCAAAGCCCTGAGGACAGCCTTCTGGAAGTACAGGTAGAGTTTAAAACACAGGTCCTGCCTGTATGATATTTTTAAATTGGCAGAGTTAGGAGAAAAAGAAGCAAAAATTATTACTAACATGCTTCATTTTCTCCCAAAGCGCCTCAAGAGTCTCCAGAAATATTTAGCAACACTCCCACTGCATTTGTATTATTTAGATTTATTTTACTTGGAATAAAGTCATTTCTTTCCAACCCACATGTCCGAGGTTTCTCATTATCCTCGGAGCAGTCACATGACAGATGGTAATGGCTTCTTCTGTGCTGAAAAATGTCAATTGTCACGCTGTAGAGAGATTTTACATTGTGTTCGAAATCTGCTGCAGAGAATGGTGTCAGTCTTTTAAACACGGCAAAAGGCTTGACCCTACTATTTCATCTGAAGAGCGGGTACTCACAGCTGAGAGGGATGTAGAAGGATCTGACTGCATCTGAGATATTAGCGAAAATATGTTATTTTTTCTTCTGATATTTGGGTGATTCAGAAAAAGAGCAGTGTGTATGGGGGAGGCATTATTTTGTAGCTATTGTTATTGTTTTTATATATGTCTGATTGGGTACTTGCTTTTTTTTTTTCTTTTTTTCCTGAATTGTGTGTAAAATTATGCCTACAAACACGAGGTATTTTAGATGCGGGCTGTTCTACCAAAGCACGCATAGAAACTTCTTTTTCTCCTAGTAATAACAAATCTCTAACAAGGACCCTAGCAAATGTCTTTGGGAGTGTATCTTTATAGACTTGTTACTTTTATTTTATGGAGAGTAGAATCAAAGTAAATTTTAATCACTAAATGAATGCTTGTGGAAATTAACTGAGACAAATCTAAAGTGTGAGTTTCGCTTGACCTCAGTAGGAACAGAGAAATAGACCCTGTGGTTTTAGGTAAATGTATCATGTGAGTTATCCCTTAATTTAAAGGGATAACTAATTTCATCATTCACTCACCTCTTTCTAAAACTGAAACAATTCTGCAAGAATATTCTACTTAATCCCATTCTTCCTGATTTAAGTTGAATGATTTAGTTCAATAAAAATTTCTTGAGCATGTTCTGAGCTCTAATGATACAAAGATGAGTAAGATCAAGATAGGTATACAAGTTACTTTACTATAAATCAAGTACTACTTAAAGGTATAGGCAAAATGGTTTAGAATCAGAGGAGATGGATTGATCAGGAACGTTTTCATGTAAAAAATAAGATTTTTACCAGCATCTTAAAAAATAAGTGTGGTCTCACCAGATGGAGGTAGGAGATGAGGAAAATCATTTTAAGTAGTGTTAAGAGTGTGAAGGTATCAAAGTATATGGAATACTTGGAAATATTTGGAAAATATAAGTCAGGGAGAAGCAATCCAAGGTGCTTGCTGTGTATTCAATGGCTTTGTTTGTTTTAAGCAAACTCATCTTGGTTTTGAGAAAATAACCTTGAGAGTACTGAAAAAGAAAATCATTTTGAGGGGAGAGACACTGGGTTGAGAGGCCAGTTAAAAGGATTTCTATAATATTTTATAATAGATAAGGGCCTGGACTAGAAGAGTTATGTATATAGAAAGAGAAGATTCGAAAGTAAAGGAGAGAATATGAAACAAACTGGATATGGGATTTGAGAAAGAAATGAATCGGAACCTTTAAAAAAAGGTTGATAAGGAGCAAGAAAGTTAACCAGAAGAGCTAATTAGAAACAGTATTCAGTCAAGTTAATGTGTTCGGCTGGGGATATTTTGAATTTGAGAGACCCAAGGCAGAAAACTTTGACAACTAACGACATAGTACTTTTGCCTCTCTGAGTGGGGGATTTAGATTTGGGGGGCATGAACCTAAGTGACAGAGAAGGCACAGGAGCAGATGAGGTCCTTAGAGAGGAGGTGAACTAAGTCAACAGCTGCAGGAGCTGGGCTGAGGAGTGGCTGGCTTCTCACCAGCACGCCGGGTCAGTACACCCCGCAGGCCTTGGCATACTCCATCTCCTCGGGCCACTGCTGACTTCTTGGTCCATTTCTCAGGCAAATCCCTGCAGATTGCAAGGCCTGCAATCTTTAGTAAAAACCTCAGGTCCTAGTGAAGTTTACATCAATAAACTGAGAATAAAAATAGAAGGTAGAATATTCCCCCTTAGCAATTTGGTTCAATTTTATCCCTGAAAATTATAGTTATACATATTTGAGTTTTATCATTGAATTAGGCATGTAAAAGCTCTGCCTTTTATGAACTTTGATCATCAAATTATATACAATTTTTCCTGTTGAAAATAAGTAAAAGCATGTCAGATTTAACAGTGCTATCTAAAGGCTAATATTTACTTAAGTCATTCTTACTCAACATACACTATAGATAGTTTTTAA
This sequence comes from Mellivora capensis, assembly GCA_004024625.1. Lineage (NCBI taxonomy): Eukaryota > Metazoa > Chordata > Mammalia > Carnivora > Mustelidae > Mellivora > Mellivora capensis. Next base: position 22,891 of record PISX010018201.1, on the reverse strand, counting down.
AGCTAGTGAAAAATCTGTCTATATACTTTACTCTTTGGCACCATTTTCCAGTGTTCGCTGTTGATAACTTCTTCAGAATTAGATTACCACTTTGGTTTAGCACCTTACCTATAAAGAAGCTCAACTGTGTTTGAGTATATTTTTTTCTTGGCTTGGGAAATATTGAGTATAGATATTAAATTCAAAATTTCCTTTCCCAGACATCCAGGTGGAAAACGGGGGGAAAAAAACAGTATAACATTTTAATCAATGTTTAATTAAATCAATTTAATATAATTTAATACACAATAATTAGTTTCCCAAGTCTAGCCATTCCTTGCAGTAATTCTAAACATTGTATTTAGAATGCTGTATACTATCTCACTTTTGCGGGTAACGTGGGGGAGTAGGAAAGCAAGGAAGTGATGCATGGATAACTAAGAAAAAAATGCAGAAACCTCTGTGGTTTGTGATAAGTGTTATAAGACAGACTTTAATAAAGCTTTCTAGAGTACTTCTTCTAATGAGAAAATTATATTCCAGACAAAAGGGCTAGTAGCATAAATTGTCAGAAAAGCAAGAGCACATGGTTTGTTGTGGAAATAAGAAATAGATCTTAAAAATCCTAGAGTGGTCTTCATAGAGCATTTAGTGTGTTCCTGTGTAGCCAAATCTCTGAGAGAGAGAAGGGACTCAACCTTTCCCATGATGGCATAAGGGAAAGTAATAGGGATACAGCAGCCGCTGCTGATCATCTACTAACATCTACCGTGTTTACCTTTGCAGAACTGACCTCAAATTACTGGAGCTGCTTTACCAGCAAAGCTAAAGAAGGAGTTTCTGGGAATTTATACTGTGTCCCTGACCTCCCCTCCCTCTTGCCCCTCTCCCCACAGGACTGATCGGTGCCAGAGTATGGAGAACCCAGATCCTTTGCTGACAGTAGCACCAATGGTGCTGTGTAATTTATACTCTGGAGCTCCCCCAAGGGAAGAATCAGGTTGAAGCTTTGCCTGTCTGACATTATTTATATACTCTCATTTTGATTCTTCCCCATCTCTGTCTTGCTCCCCTCTCTCCCTTACTGGATTTTCCTGGAAGCTCTGCCTTGATACATTCCATGCACACAATTCCTTGTCCGAGAGTCTGTTCTGGAAAGATACCCAGGATCGTATCACGGAGTATCGTGAATGCCAATCTTATGTTTCTAACTGAAATTGTTATCTTCCAAGTATTTGGCATGGTTTAGACACTGTCCTTTCTTGGCAAGTTAAATTCTAAATAGAAATAGGCATGCCCCTAACATTTGTGGGATTTGAGGCAAGAGTATTAATAAGACCCACATTCCATAAATTAACCTAAAACCTCTAAAAAATGTATAATATTTACTCTCCTATCTTTGTAATAGTTATTCAATATTGTAAAGTTGTCCATATTTGTGAATTCAGAATCACACAATGAAATACAAAGAGAACCAAGAAAACGGATGCTAGATACAAATGGGAAACGATACATTGTTATGTAAGAATTTTTTTCTTATCTAGGTAACACCCAGTCAAACCCTTTCACATTCTAACTCTTGGGCAGTGATACCATGCTTGATCCTTTTGTATCATTCAGTTACTTTTATCTAAAAAAGGGTGGGAGGATGGTGAAAAGCATTTCCTGGGGCCCTGTACTATGCTCATCATGAGAGTAAATGGTAAGGGATATCTAAACATCTGTGCCAGCATTATGTGCCCAATCCCAAGTATCCGAGGTGCCTATTTCCTTAATAAATTGTGTGTGTGTGTGTGGGTGTGTGTGTGTGTGTGTGTGTGTGTGTGTTTATAATCAGTGGGGCATTCTAAAACACAAGGCCAGGGCCTCACTTGCCCAGCTCTAGGGTTATACTAAACAGGAAAATTGCCATTTCAACTTTATTTTATGAGCACCATTTCCATGGGAAAATATGTTGAAACTGTTCTTTCTGAAGTTTTAAAAAGTGGAATCTATACGTAAAAGAATAAAGATTAGATAGTGTTTCAATAGAAGATACAAACTGATGCACATGGTTTTGTAAGTTAAAATGCATTTCACCAGCTTGATCTCTTTCATATGAAAGATACTTACATTGACATACATTCCAGAATATATGTAAGCCACATACAATTTCAATGAACCTATATTTACACAATGCAAACAACAAAAAGACATATTTTCCTTTTGTCTTGGAATTCATTATGGTAGACAGCATATAATGCCACCAGACCATTGTTTACTTAGTGGTATCGAAAAATAGAATTTCAAGAATATTCTTCAAGAGGTATTTATAATAAAAAGTAATTCGGTTCAGTAATGCATAATAAGGTTAAGTTAGTGCCCCTTGAAGGATGTTTTATTCTAGTAAAGGACATCATTTCAAATAATATAGAATACAACTTACATGTTCTAACCCAAAAACGTAAGCTATGAGACAGAATGAAAAAGAACATAACTAGGAGTTTGGAGTCACTAGCTATTACCCCAGGAGGGTCAGTAAGGCATTTAAGTCTGACACTAACCCACACGCATAATCTCTCCTCTTTGGCAGGACCATCATGCAAAAGCATCCAGTGTTGCTATTAGAACACTGAACTGCAGAGCAAACATTTGAAACTTGCTTGTTGAATAAATGAATAAATAAAAGATCTATCCATTTTGACTGTTATTTCCAAAATTGCAGAATGAGGAAGCTTACACTACTACTGAATAATTAGTTATGTTTGTATACATTTGATCCAGGTTTGGGAATAATTCAATAAAAATAGGACCTCATTATACTATTCAAGGTAACATTTTGAGATGGTTTGTATCTCTATTCATTTTCTAACCAGCAGGTACTTGTACCCGAAATAAACTACCTGCAGTGCTATGGTTAACAGTAACTTGACAGGGATGTGATAATAGAATCCTAGGTAATTAATCTGTATTTCCTTTACTAGTTCTCAAATTTTTGTTACACTGCAATGCATTTACACTCCTGATTCAGAACTTCCAGTTCTCCTCCTACTGTGAAAAAAAAAAAAAGTGCATAAGCTATCTTGGGATATTCAAAACGCTGTGCATCTTGTGTCTGTACAGATCATAAGACTCTTTGTCTGAATCTCATGTTACTTGCATGGAAAAGCATGAGTAAGTTTTTCTCTGCAGTTCTAAAGAAACGTCAACATGCATATGCTTGAAAGCAAATGAGCCACGAATTACAGAACTTCTCAGCATGCTGGCTTGTCCAGTCTTGGCTCTCAATTCCTTCTAAAACTCTTGGCTTCCCCGAAATAAATGTCATGTGCAGAGTTTGTTCATAGCCCAGCAAAGGTGTCCCACAACTTTACAATGGTTTGCCCTGGCCTCAAACAAAATTGCCTGTGTTGGGGTAGAGATTAAAATATATAAATATATAAATAAATAAATTTGTATTTATATTCATATTTATGGTGATATGACTCAAGCGCAGACACCATTTCTCATTTTTCTTTCAATGTATTTCTTCAAAACCCAGGGCATAGGTCTGCCTGAAAGTTGAAAACATTTTTGACAATAACTTGGAATTTCCTCCAGCCTAATATACCAGGTTAAAAATAAATTATGGAACCATCTTAATAGCTGGTAGATTGCTCCAAAGCAACTGCCTACACACGGACTATCTTACAGAAGACAGCAATACCCGGAGTGGGCAGAATAATTGGTAATGATGTTTTTTTAGGTAAATATATTGTTGCCATTCAGCTGAAAGGCAGAAATTTAGAAGAGTAAGCTTTAGACAATCATTTAAGAAGAAGAAATCAAATAATAAAATGCAATATAATGCTTATTATGTTGGCAAATGTGAAATGTTTTTAGTCTTCACTTTCCCTCATGGGGAAAAAAGTATTTGTTTTTGCTTACACACTTTTTAGTTTAAATAAGTTATCTCCAATATTTCAATAAATTTGCAGTTTTGAATCAGTTTAAACTGAATGAATGCTTATCACTGTGGAATGTATTAGAGAGAGAAGGCAAAGTTCTTTATACTTCCTTCAATAACTCAAAATGTAATTGGAAAGACAAGATAGACCCATACGGATTAGTTTGTACTTGAGATATTTACAAATAGAGTTGGAGGAGTGTTTTAGTCTCCCCACTTAGATATCAAAGATCTGTTAAGGCACCAGAGCTAAATTTCCTTGTCGATTCATAATAAGCATCCAGTCATAACATTCTATTATCTTAAAAACCTTGTTGCCTTTCCCTAGCTGTTAGGCAGGCAAGATGTAACTTGAAATTCATCTGACCATATCAGAAGAAACCAAGAATTCAAGATTAGTCTAGAAAGACCTAGATCTGTCAGTATTCATGGGTGGATTGGTACCAGATGGCAAAATTCACTACAAAAAATATAAGCTACTCCCAGGATAAAGCAGTTGAGTTAGTGGCAAGGTGAGTTACCCTGGCTCTCCCCACTTTCCCTACATCTTGGTCATGAAGTGTGGGCATTTATAAGGTCCAGTTGTGAAAGGGGTGAAATCTACAGAACATGCAATGGCAGTCCGAAGGAAAGATCTCAGAGATCTTGGAATATGAGACTTTAAATGAGACTCAGTGAACAATATATTTCTCAAGAAAAAAAGGAAATATGGTCTTCTCATTCAACAGAAAGGACTTCATCATGTAACACTTGCAACAAAAAGTCTGCATTATCTAGTTTAGATAAGAAGGCATTTGATAGTCAGCTTTCATCAGTTTTGATGTTTGAATGCCAAAATTTACTTGACTCAGAGGTTTCTTTTACTTAAATTCTTACTAAAATTTCTAATAAAGTTGTTTTCCACTTTTCCTCTACTTTTCATAAAATGACATAATAAATAAACAAAAACAGGCAAATGGACACAAATGGTAAATTACAAAGACTCTTTTTTTCTGGTATATTGGAGGTTGAGGACAGTTATATACAGATATAAGTAATTCCTCAAAGTTTTAACAAGACTGGCATTTCGTTCCAAGTGACTGCCAGGTTTCAGTTTTGGGGGAAAACAAGGAAAGCAAATTGCAGCTTTAATATCATTATATTTTGCAAAGCTAAGAATATTGGAATGGAAAGAAAGATGGTGCTATTTAACATATGTGGGAAAGAATGGGAAAGAGAACTAGTATTGGGTGGGCATGGGAATGAAGACAGGTGGAAATAGTGAATCTGATCTTACATTTGACACATCATTAGTTGTCATGGAAGTATAATAAATTCCATGTGATTTTTGACATTTCAAATGGAATATGTGGAAGACACTGGAGATCTATGTGCTGAGCAAGGCCATCCATAGATACAGGATCTCATCATAAAAGGAATGCTTGAAGTTGACCAATGCAGCTTCAAAAAGACTAGGAGTGGTGTGCTAGACTGGTTTGTACAAGCTTGCGAGGACAGCTGTTGAAGTGTCAGAAATTTTGCAGGCAATTTTAGATGGCCATTATTAAAAATTAAATGATAGAAACATAATTAATGAATTACATTATAAGCAAAGGTAATAAATATTCAAAATACATCACTTTCAAGTTATTTTACTTTTTTATTATCTATGCTCTTGAAATTATTTATGTACATCTACTGGACAATGTATTCTTACAATGTGTGGTACAAATGACAGTTGTGTGCTTTTCCCAATTCCTCACTTAGTGACATAAAGTCAGTGGCTCAGTGGGTTAAAGCCTCTGCCTTCAGCTCGGGTCATGATCCCAGGGTCCTGGGATCAAGCCCTGCATCAGGCTCTCTGCTCAGCAGGGAGCCTGCTTCGTTCCTCTATCTCTCTGTCTGCCTCTCTGCCTACTTGTGATTTCTCTCTGTCAAATAAATAAATAAAATCTTAAAAAAAAAATAAAAAGCTTATTTTTATGATAGACTGTCGGCAAAATTTTGGAATTATTTGATAAAGTAATCCCCCAAGTTAGAATGAAATCCTTAGAGGAAAAGCGGATCCATGTTACAATTAGACTGCTCTATAATAGTTTCTGGTTAGACTTAATGGTAGAAACTGAGGCCTCACTATAAGTGGTGATTGAAAATAAAAGCCTAGAAGTATCTGCATTTCACTTGATTACTATTAAAGAGCCAATAGACTGTTTTCTTTTCATTAAGGGAGGTAATGTTCCTAAGGACTTAATGAGTTTCTTCATCAGTTCTTGGGGTGCTTATAAAGTTCCTTTGAAATAACTCATCAAATGGTCATTTATGCCCACTCTAGAACAAGTATGCCAGAGACCTACAGAAATGATCCTTTCCTTCTTTTCCCTAGGTAAACAACAGAGTGGGCCCCGTTTAACCCCCAAAGGATTAGTTTTTCAAATAAGTTGTGAAATTAAGATTCTTCTTAAAAATTATTAGAGAGGGTCCCTTACCCCCCCCCTTTTTTTAAAAAGGGACCCTTTCTAACATTGCATGTTAGAAACCCTGTTAGAAAGGATGTCTCTTCACATAGTAAGTAAAGGAGATGAAGGAGAAAGCCCTCAAGTTATTTCCAAACTCTCACAGGAACCCAGCGCCATTTCAGACCTGCAGTATGGAAAATGGGCTGAAGGCAGTGGGAGGATGTTGCAAGGACCAGCCCCAGCACATTCCAGCACACTCTATTCTGTTTTCTCAAACTCCATTCCTAAACCTGTTGGCATGGATTTTCAGAGACATATATCTGAGAGTTAATCCAAGAATAAGAACAGCTAAAACATGAGACAACATTTCAGAAAAGATCTGAGGACAATAAAAATATAGATATTGGGACGCCTGGGTGGCTCAGTTGGTTAAGCAGCTGCCTTCGGCTCAGGGCATGATCTCAGCGTCCTGGGATCGAGTCCCACACCGGGCTCCTTGCTCGGCAGGGAGCCTGCTTCTCCCTCTGCCTCTGCCTGCCACTCTGTCTGCCTGTGCTCGCTCGCTCTCTCTCCCTCTCTCTCTGACAAATAAATAAATTCAAAAAAAATTAAAAAAAAATATATAGATATTATTTTCTCACCTCAGAAGAAGCCTCAGTTATTTTGAATAGGAAATCATAAAATTTAAGTTAAGGAGAAAACTCAGAACATATTAGATCACCCAAGTTCTCTTAAAAGAGACAACGTGTACCAAGAGAAAAAAAAAAAAAAAGATGAGAAATCCTTCCAAACTCCAGAGGCCTATTTAGTCGGCAGGTGACTTTCCAAATGTTGCTGTTAAATTCCATGTATATGTACTCTTAGCCTGAAAAGTAAAAAAAGATTTCAGGACTTAAACAACTCGTTATAGCACCTGGCTTTTTAAATCACGGGAAAAGTTGCCTGTAACCTAGTTTTCTTGTAAATTAGTTTTCAACTACTTTGGTTGAGTTAAAGGATGTTGTTGTAGTAGTAACTTATTTCTGGCGAACTCCAAACACCCATCAAACTCTTCTTTAACCAAAGCAACACAATCTTTTCCTCTACCCAAACCAAAGCAAGCAAATCATTAAAAAACAAAACAAAACAAAAAAAAAAAAAAAAGAGAGAGAGAGAGAGAGAGCGCTCCCCCCCCCGAAGATAAAAATGCATGGTGGATAGACTGAAAGAAAAAAAAAGATGAGGAAGTTAGAAATCACACATGGACAAAGAGAGAAAAGGAAGTGCTGCCATAATAAAAATGGTGAACTTTCGGAATTCAATGGAGTCTTTGCTGACCCTAGTGGTTCAGCCTATAGAACCAACAAAGGAAAAATTCTGAGGAGGTGTGAACTTTAAACAAAGGGCTCTGAAGTGCAGGTTCACATGATAAAGCATTCACTCCAGCACTTCACTGGCTTAGAATCTCTTCTAAGACTGAAAGTAAAGTTTATAAACAAAACACACACACACACACACATACACACATACACACACACACACACACACACACACACACACACACACAAACTTTCTTTATCCCAATCAACAAGGCAGTTGCCAGGTGCTGTGACTGTGACTTCTACAATATTGCCCCCACTCCCCCCACACCGCCCCACCCTCTCCACCTCCTACCACCTCCAACACCCACCGCTCCAAAAAAGGGTAAAGTTAAAGAAGAATGTGTCTCACCTGAATGCCTGTGAATTCCTGTGCTAGAATTTTTAGTATTTTACCAAAAAAGAAAGTTGGTCATTTTGAAATATATAAAATGCAATCCTATTTAGAGCAACGGTGAAATCAAACATTGTGTGCTCACTGTGAAGTCTGCAACATTTGACAAATTGTAATTCTGTTCTTCGCAAACTTCTAAACACTTCCTGCTAAGTGACAACAAGCTTCAGCAAGTTTCTACAAACCTTCTGCAGCTTCTTCATCTCACTATAAAGAACAGATGCCGTTTAGGGGCTGCTGTGAGCTCTTCTGTTCTCTGTACAATATGTACACGTACAAAAAGGAATTCACATTCGATGAAAATGTGATAGCCAAGGCCTCCAGAAAACTTTAGCAGTAAGTGCACAGCACTCCAACAGCTGGCCTAAATCAAGGGCTCTCTGTCAATCACTGAGAAATGTGACAGACTTGTAACTTTGTGGCAAAAGCGACAAAATTTACAGTTTTAGAGAATCACATCAATAACAAAATAATTTGTGTTGTTAAAATATACAAAGATGCTCCAAATTGTTTTCTAACAAGTTTAATGAAAGTGAATATATATTTTCATATTTAATATTAGAAAAACTAAAAAAGTAGGTAAATAAATATAGTTCTAGTCATTTTCATGTAAATCATTAGAGAAAAACATAGATATGGCACTATTTCTTACCATGAGAATTAATGCCAATAAAATTCAAGTTATCAAAAAGGAGCGAGTGCATTCTGGGAAATTCAAGTTTACTGTGTACTTGATTTTCAAGTTTATTTTTTTAGTAGATTCAGTCCCCCCAAATACATATCTACTCACAGAGTTCAAAAATAGATATTTTCCAGTATAAAAATTTATTTTATGGGATTTTATATGGATTTTATTGTGCAATTTAAAATTTTATCCAATAGCCTCGGAAACAAGGTTTCTGTCAGACCTTGTGTTCTATTCAATAAAACAAAAATCATTCCAAGTCTCAAACAGTGCTTCCCAGACATTCATGTTCTTAAGATCTTGATCTTAAGATTCATCTGTGATACTTGTCAAAAATAGCAATTACTAGGCCTCTCCCCTAAAAAGTCAAAGCAGCAGATTTGGATTGGGGCTCCCCAGGCAATAATTAGAATCAGACAAGTTTGTCGCACAGCAGTCTTTAAAAAAGAAGACTAAGAAAACAGTTTTCTAAGAAATTTACTTGTATACAGTTCTAATAATTTTTAGTGCCTTAGGAAAACTAAAAGAAAACAAATACATAAATCAAAAAGGGGAAAAAAAACAAAATCATAACTTGATAGTAACTGAAATATTTCCATACCTATTTCTGTAAGTAAGAAATAAAGAAAAAAGAAGGGGGAGTTTGGAAATCAAGTCAAAAATCGAGGGAAAAATATAACCTTTATTAAACATACATATCACTTAGGTTTATTAGGTATGTTTTGATACAAGATGTTCCATATATATGTATTATATATAAATACATATATATAATACATATACATAATATATATAATACATACATATATGGCATATATATACATAATACATACATATGCCCATCTTGTACCAGAATTACTATTATATCTGTACACTATCATATAGCATATATATACTCATATATGCAAATATATAGTTTTAGTGATAAAATTAGATAAGTATATATGACTATATACTATATATATATATATATTTATATATGTACAACATAAAAGACCTAATTTTATCAGTAAAACTATATGATTTAGGGTGAGAGAGCCAATATTATGATTTTTTTCCCCAGGAAATAAATTACATATGTGATATCATAAATTTCTCCATACCATTCTTTGTTACACCAGATTTCATAATTGGCATCTTCTAGATTGCAATTTAGGTCATAATTGGTAAAAACAGGTATTATTTGGGTTCTAAAAATTTGATAAATATTTTGATTTAGTGCTTTTGTTAATACTATTTTTGTTAATTTTAATTAAGTCAATAAATGTATTAAATGTGAGAGGCCAGACAATATACTGCTCTATCACCTATTTGTTCTGTAGTCTTTAGTAAGTTTCTTGATGTCTCTGAAGTTCATTCCTCTCATTTATAAAATGGTGTTGGCAATAGTGCCTGGCTCTTAGGTTTGTCATGAAGATTAAGTAAATTAAAAGATTTAAAGTACTCACAGTAGGGCCTAGCATATGGTAACTGCTTGATAAATATTATTAGTAGTTAAAGCAAGATGGCATCACGTTTTCTCAAATAACATGATCTTATAATGACTGCAGAATTTATCACAAAACAGGAAATTTCTGGGAATAACCATGACACAACCAGTAATTTCATGAGGACAGGGACGCCTGAGTGGCTCAGTTAGTCAGGTCTGTCTCAAGCTCAGGTCATGATCCCAGGGTCCTAGGATCCAGTCCTGCATCAAGTTCTTGCTCAGCAGGAAGTCTGCTTCTCCCTCTACCTGCCACTCTCCCTGCTTGTGCTTTCTCTCTGACATATAAATAAAAAAATCTTTAAAAAAAAATAATAATAATTTCACGAGGACAAAGTTGAAAACCTTAAGAGAAACAGGAAAACTCCTTGTCGTTTTAATTTCATTAGATATGCTTTAATTATTCAAGAAAAAAAAAACCAGACTAAGTAGAATAAAGTCCAGATAAATTTATAGATCATAGCTGGAAGAGACTTTAGAATCATAGAGCATCATTTTGTTATTACTCAGATAAGTAATTTGAGGCCCAGAAAGCAAGAAGGACTTAACCAAAATCTTAATGAGAAATTGGTTTCTAAATCTGATAGGTAGAGTGGGCCAGAGTGACTTGGTTTGGTAATTCTGTTGTCACAAATTATCTTCAAAAGATAATTCAATACAATATTTTTTCTTTCCTTCGTTTTTCCTAATAAAGAGCTAACAAATTTAAACAAAGAACTAAGTTTCTAGCAAAGTAAGCTGGATTTTATTGTTGAGGGCCAGTCCCAGAAAGAAGATGGGTAATAGGAAAGAAACATTCCAGGCTGGGTGAACTCTACCGGCTCAAGCACAGTCTCTTGAGGGAGGGAGGTACTGGATGTATTTTTAAACACCTTAGGTAAATAAAATTTGTACACTGAAGATAGGCTTGAAGGGATTCTTTTCCTTTCTTAAGGCAATCATCTGTTAATCTTTGTTTTATTCTATTTTGTTAGAACCACTCCTCCCTACCCCCAGCTCCTTGCTGAGTTTAAAACTGATTCTCCCTCCTGGCTGCAGAAGTAGAGCTGATGGCCTAGGATAAGCCAAACCTCATGCAGAGAATACCTTATCTACAGAGGATGCTGCAGAAATGGACACAGAACTCTAGTGAGGCCAGTGAGAGCCCAAGAGGCTGAATTTTCCGAATTGGGATTTCAACTACTGGGACTATCTCTTTTACTGAGCGAGGGCATTGATAATCCTAAGAATGTGCCACTCTAGAGGAAGTGAAATGCAGAGATGAGCCCATATGGACCCCAAATTTCAGCTACATTTGATACCAGAAAGCTTCCAAGAGCCAATTTCTCATGTGCCAGTAAAAAACGCCAGTAAAAAAAAAACAAAACAGATTTTTGTATCACTTACTAACTCATCTGTAAATGAACCTACGTCACCTTGCTGGACACTAAGGTGGAGGCCCTGGCCTGTGTTGAGGTTAGCACTGGAACCAGAACAAGCCTGGGCCTGCAGACAGAGCTCATCAACTGATGGCAAAGGAGGAAGAAAATGAGACAGGACTGAAATACAACCAAAACAACGGTTCTCAGGCTGGTTGCACATTAGTATAGTCACCTGCTGACTTCTGAAAATATACTCAGCCCCTTCCTTACAAGATTCTAATTTAACTGGCCTGAGGTGGAGCCCACACCTCAGATGATTCTAGTGTGAGGTCAGGGCTGAGAACCATGGCCTAGAATCCCAAATCCATGAAAAATTTCTCATTTCCTGACAACTAATGGGGAGTCCTCTGCACAGTGAGAAAGAACTTGGGCTGCGGCTTCATGTGGGCCCAAGTTTGAATCTTACAGTGCTTCTTGCTAGTCAGTTTGCATAAGTCTCTGAAACTCTTAAAACAAGAAGTTGGTTTGAGTTTTGCCCTGTTTTAAATGTATAGAAAGGGAAGTACATGTTCACACTGCTGTGAAGATTAAATGAAATAAAGTCTTTTTTTTAAGATTTATTTATTTGAGAGAGAGAGAGAGCATGCGCAAGGGTGAGAGGAAGGGGGAGAGGAAGGAGAGCAAAGGGAAGTACATGTTCACACTGCTGTGAAGATTAAATGAAATAAAGTCTTTTTTTTAAGATTTATTTATTTGAGAGAGAGAGAGAGAGAGCATGCACAAGGGTGAGAGGAAGGGGGAGAGGAAGGAGAGCATCTCGAGCAGACTCCCTGCTGAGCTCCATCCCACCACCCTGAGATCAAGACCCGAGAAATCAAGACTCTGATGGAAGCTCAAACGACTGAACCACCAAGCAAGCACCCTGAAATGATATAGCTCTGAACACAGGGCTTGACATGTGCTAAGTAGTCAAGTGTTAGCTGTCCGGTGAAGGAAGGAGTAGTACAAAGCCAGGCTGTGCAGGCCGTGGCATCAGAACTCTACTGAAGAAGTACTCCATGTGTGGCTTTGGACGAATAAGTTTCCCTTTCTAAGCTTCAGTTTTGTGAGTTATTCAATGGTACAATAAAATGATGCATTAAAAGATGTAAACATACATCTTTAGTTGGTTACATATAGCAGATATGGTAAGTGACACTGTCTAGAACACAGGAGTCGTTTATTTTTATTTTTTCAGTGTTCCAAGATTCATTGTTTATGCACCACACCCAGTGCTCCATGAAATAGGTGCTCTCCTTCATACCCACCACCAGGCTCACCCATCCCTCCCATCCCCGTCCCCTCCAAACCCCTCAGTTTGTTTCTCAGAGTCCACAGTCTCTCATGGTTCATCCCCCCCCCTCTGATTTCCCCTAACTCACTTCTCCTCTCCGCCTCCCAATGTCATTTAAATCTTAGTCTGCAGTCTCCTATTTTACTTAAAGCACAAATACAAGAAACCCACAACTTTTCTGATTACAGGAATCACAATTTAAAGTTAAGTGAATTTGTGGGAGGTTTCACATAAGCATGGGAGGCACATGATAGAAAATTGATTCCCATGGGTGAATTCATACTTCCAAGATAACTAACAGGAATCACAGATCACCAGTGGCAGAAAGTACAAAAGGACAACACTAAAAAACAAATATATTACAGGAGAGTTAAACTGACCTTTCCAGAATAGCAGGGTCAGGCTGAAGGATGAAAAGTACCTAACAAGAACACTTCTTACAAATGAATGAGAAAAACAAAAAACAAAACACACACACACACACACACACACACTACAAACAAAACAAAACAAAAAACCCAAAACATCACAGGATGATTTCTTAACCAAGCTTTGGTAACCTGTCCTGTTGATCTCATTCAGACATAACGATCCCTTCCCCTATCTCCATGGTGCTGGTTACAAGGAAGGGCTGACTGAATTGATTGCTTAGTGAGCAATAAAATACATACATGAGAAAACAGACACACACACACATACACACAGGAATAAGTAAAATAAATAATGAAGATCAACTTTAAGTAGAAACATTGGTTGATGGCATTTCCCCATAAGTCCATACCTGTTGGACGTGAACATTGAGTTGCAGCAGTTCTATGTACTTGAAGAATATTTTTGTAGAGTTCAACTTAACTGGGAGCAGGCCTGTCACCACCTGCCTTATTAGGGCATCCGATAACCTACAAAATTAGCAGAGAACAATGAAAGTAAATCTAAGCTTAGGAAGAAGAAGTAGAAACTTGAAGATGGAATTTAAAAAATAGCGGCAATTATTCATTAAATACTCTTCGACACTCTAGTATGAAATAAGACCAGTATTGAATAACACATAATCATGACAGGTGAGTTTTCTGAGATACACGTAGAAGGTGAGTTTGCTCTCTGGAAGTGGGGTGTCAGCTCTGGGATGAAGGTTAGTGACTTCTCCAGCAACGTTCACAGGAACTCTGGATGTGTCAGCCAGGCCTGCATACTCTTTGCACTCAGCCTCAAGTCTCAGTTTTGAAATGTGTGAAAATCACCAAATTAGACAGTGTCATGTGAAAACTATGAACGTTTTCCTTCTTGTTTTTAATTATTGGAAATTGTAATTGACCTGTTCACGTAAGTAATATCTGATGTATTGCTTAGAAAGCCAAGCTCTGATGTGAACTCCTTTTTCATTGTTAATGAAGAAAGGGTTATTTGCTTCGGTAACCTGAGTGTGACAGAGGTGTCAACTACGAAAAACATCACATTTTTATCCCTGAAACAAAGAATAATTTTTCTGCTGTATGTTTTTTCACTGAGGCACCATATGATCTACAAATCTAGTTTCCTTCACTCTGAAAGTCTCAGGGATTAGAAATATTCTCATTCTTTCTTAATTACCTTACTCATTTCCAAATTAAGTCTATCTTTTTAATAATCAATTTGCATTCAAGTTCTGAATTCCTTCATGGCAGTAAGCCAAGAATGAAAGAAAATATTGTTGGTTAAAAAGGCTATACGTGAAGCTAAGGAAGCCTGATTTATTTTTGTCCATTCTTGCTCAGTCGTGCTTCAAGAGGGGTTTTTCTTAATTTCCCTTCAGTCAATTCATCTTTCTTCCTTCCTACAAACTTTAGGTAAGACAGCTGGATATCTTGGGATTCTGCATCTTCTACATCAGCAAAACTCAAAGTCTGTGCTATGAAAGGGGTGTGATTCTGTTTAATCACAGTGTTACATAACTCTGCAGATTCGCTAAGGTGTAGTGATATTTAGATGCGACCGTAAAAGCATTACAATTCCACCAAGTGTTATAAGAGAAACCATGCACAGGGGAGGCTGAACACAACTAGTAGGAAAATAATGAACTATTATTTTTTCTCTACATTTTGATCAAACAAAAATAGCCAGTTGAGAATTGGTCACACACTTGCGATGCTCTTAAAAGATACCTATTCAGCTGAAAAATAAATCCTGCATACTATTTATGGATGTTCAGTACTTTCATAGAATATACATTAAGTAGGAATTTTAAAAAATTCAAACGGACTAATGTGGAGTAGATATTTTTAGCCCTTCTTTGAATGAAAAAGACATTGACATATTTAGAAAACGTGGCTAAATTCCCTGCATTGTTTTTCTTTTGAAGTATTCCTAAAGCCCTTTTTCACCGTGACAAGAGTATAGAGATAGTAGTACAAAGCACAGCAGCAGCAGCAGCAGCAGTAATAGTAGCACTAGTAGGATTTAGGTAGTGTTTTTAAAAATACACACTACTCATGGTATCCTTATGAAATTGCTTACAACTGAGAAAGCTACTGTTACACAGGTAAGAAAAATGATGTCATGGTGAAAATTTAAAGATGAATATAGCATTTTATAAAGTTCTGACTTTATAAAGTTTCACCAGCAACTCTGAAATTTTATGATGGTCAAATATACCAGCTTGGCTTGCCAGCAGATCTTAAGACTTATTCAAATACATTAATTAAGAGAGTGGATAGTAATTAAGTTGTGTTGATAGAAGGATAACATAAGTCAACCTCTCTTCAGGAAAAGTTGGAAATCATAAAGTAGCAAAACAAAACACCATAGAGTAAGAATGAGGTATCAACAGAAATATTAGTACTTGGGATCCTTCTACTAAGAGCTGATTTCTGAGACCCCAGAGTAACGTGATACAAATCTACTTACACATTTTGCTAACCCCTAGTGATGAAGCATGTTGGCATTGTTGGGGTAGAAATATAATATCTCCATAGAATACTTAGGAGTAAGTTCTCATGTAAATTTATATAATTCAAAATTCTTTCAACTTTACATTATCATTTAAAATCTCTTTTCATTTCAACCTTTCCCCAAATCCCATCACTATTATAAGTCACATTCATAAATTCTGAGCAATGTTGTTAAGGAATGAGTTATAGTATGTTTTTCTTCAAGATTTCTTTCAGCTATATCTCCAGTTCTTGCTATAGTCTTATATGCCTCTCTAATAAACCACCATTTGGAATCTTCTCAAGATGGGGATGCAAAATAAATGAGATTTTAGCAATATTAAATAAGACTGTAGTAATAAAACAAAAAAGAAAGCACCTTTTTATCTTTCCTGAAGAATATGAGGAAGCAAAAGATCTACTTTTACAAAATGATTCCCCAATTATAAAATGTTCTAAGACAAAGATGGCAAATTTGTGGTACTTATGATACTTCCTCACAATAGAACAGCCATTCCCCACTCAAAACATAGTAAATATTATTCATTTGTCAGGACTTTTTCCTGCTCAGCATAAATATGGCCCCTGAGTTCTTCTCAATACTACAATCCAGATAGCCTTTAGCAATTGTTGGCACATAAGTTTAAGTTTGACATCGTAATCTATAGGAGAATTTAAGATCTACTAAATAGGATAGCTGATCTCACAAAAATAGTTTGCTATAGAAGATAATTCGTAGTATCATAAAATATCACTTCTAGCAAATCCAACGGAGAGACTAATGCAGACCAAACAGCTCATGCCTCCTCAATTTGAGAATCTTCCTCTTAGGATATTATTTAAACACTTATTTTAGTTTCTTTTGTTGATACTGTTGTTACTTTAGTATTTTGTTTGCTTGGGATTTCAATATCCAAAAACCAGTATAGTTGACTTTAGTTTAATAATTTATATTAATAATACCTTTGTGGACCCTAATTTTTTCTGGTCTGCTTAATGCAAAATATATGGTTTGTTATTTGTTTGTTTCACGGTTATTTTGCTATGTTTCGACTTTAAAATAAACTTTTGAAGCTAAAAGAACTTTCAAGAGATTTTTACACAAATGACAAAAGCTGAATATATGCCCCCAGAAAAAGCTGTCCTTTTACTATGGTGACACACAATGCTCTGATACATCTGAAACAAAGTCTGATACAAAGTCCGAATCTAATCTACATTTCTAAGTGAATAAACAGTACATCTGATATAAAGTCCAAATCTAATCTACATTTCTAAATGAATAAACAGTAAAAGACAAACCTTCAATAATATATCCAGTTAGGAGAGAATTCATCAGTATCTGTCACATGCCTGTGAAATATGTCCATTTGTCCAGGTACTTCCTTATCAAAATCTAACATAAAAAATATCTGAGTATTCTTAAGTTCACCCACACTTAATGATACAGAGAAATATTTAAGATGTATTGGTGCCTAGAGAAAACCCTTGCTTTAGGAAAAGAAACAGATAAAAAGTGCCCTAATCCTTTGTGCTGAATGGTTGGTGAAATTCTGAACATTTTTATGACACTTGTTCTGGAAGTAACAAGAGCAGCTCATTTAACAAGCTGATAAATATTTCTTAATGAGCCTCTTTGTACCGAACTGATATTTCGAATTAAAATAGAATGGGGCATCTTGTTTATAAGAAGGTGGGCTCAGACTCTATTTAGATTTTCTTTAAATTCTCAGAAGAATTCTATTGCCATAGCCCAAATTGCTTAGGTTAAATACTGACTCACTGAGGGAATAATTTGAAAAATGCTAAAATTATAAAAATGTTTCCCCCTTAAAAGAGCATCTGAACCTGGCATTGTTGATAGAATTATACAGGATAATTTCTCCTGGCCTTTAGGAACAACAGTCTTCCCCCAACCTCTGGGCCTCTAAATTAGGTACAACTTTCTCCTTTGTGTTCTTGCAGGCACATACTACACCCCCCATCCAGCTGTGTCCATTTACCCGTGGTGTACCCACCCACCACAGCTTGCTTTACATTCCAATACAAAATATATCTACTCAACACTCAGCAGTTATATTTGCAGAAGCTGTTTGGTATATACCATCTGTGTGTAGATTACAAAGGGGCGCATATTCCCTCAAACAATTTATAATATCTCAGAGCTGGCTATGACAGCATGTCAAGTTAAGAGCCAGACAAGACTTGAGAGGCTAAAGGGACTCCTGTGACCTACTTCAATGGCTGGGAAAGTCTTAAGATGTAAGGTAGCACTTCAAAGAGGCTCTGATCAAGTATTCCTTGCTATTTATTCTTCACGAAATTCCTTGTGGGGATTATTTATGGGACATAAAACGACCACAAAATCTCTGTGGTTTCCAACAACAAGTATTTATTTCTCATTCATGACTTGTGTTCACTGCGGGTCAGCTTTATCTCTGCTCCAGGTTCAGAGAGCATTCTCCCTGGACTCAGGCTGATGGGGCAGTCATGAATGAAGCATTGCCTGTCCTTGAGGCAAAGGGAAGAAAGAAAGAACACTGTGAGTCATGCACTGGCTCAGAAGCGTCTGCTAGGAAGTGGCTCATCACTTTCACTCACATTTCACTTGCCACTGCTACTCCCTGGGTGATGCCTAAGTTGAACAGTGCAGGGCTGTGTAAGCCTCCTATGGGAGGGGGTCCACTGGGAGAAACACTGAATACAGTAGAAGGGTTCCAATCTTCCACAGCAAGTCAAATAATCTCCACTGCTAATTTTTACAAGGTAGAGAAAAGCCAAGAATTATTTTAGTCAATTCTATTACATAAGCAAGTAAAGACAAGAGTGATAGTTATTGGGCACCTCCCAGGCTAAGTACTTTACATAATTATTACATAGAAGCATCTCAACACAGAGTTGGATGGCATCAGCTGCTTGATTTTATGGAGGAGAAAATAACCATGCTAAGGAATGATAATGTTATGCTGAAGGCCATGAATATCAGATTGTGAGTGAATTTGATCCATTAAGCCAGGTATACAAAGTGTCATCCTCATCATCAAAAATATTTATTAAGAACTCATTTATATGTGATAGGAATTAATGCAGATATAGCCCATTGAGAGTTGACAATCATATAGGCACATTTAGTACATGCATACTTTTAAAAATGACAGAATAAAACTTGAATACAATACCCAAGTCAATGGGAAAATGTATTCAGTCCATAAAACAAGGCAAGAATTTATGAAATTTATGCATATATAATAAGAATAAGAAAAATAGAAAGAAATCCACTCACTTTATCACTACCTTAAAAGCTCTGTAACATTAGAGGACAAAGGCTAGGTGGAATCTCTAGCAAAACTAATATGGTTTCTTAATATTTTTAAGTAGCTCAACAAAAGGGAAAAGAGTAGCATTCATGTCCTCAACTTTCCTTGTTCTGATGATAGTAAAACAACAAGGCATTTTTAAAATCACAAGCAAGCAGATTCCGCAAATCGACTTGGTAATTAATGATTAGGCCTGTCAGTCTCTATTTTTACAGAATAAACACATTTATTTCTTTAAACTACAGTAATTCTCCCTCGATAATGCTAATCACAGACAAATATTTTCACTTTTCATCTGCACCCTTTTTGTATACATAATTCAGTGTCCTAGGCCTCACTTACACAAAGCCATGTTTCTGGTTACACATTTGACTCTTACATGTTGAACATGTTGAACCACAGCATGAGCAGTTGGACACGACCATGGATATTAAACTTTAGTTTCACAAGTATTACCTAAGGATCTTGTAAGAAGGAAAAATGAAAAAAGATTTCATCCTGTTCCTTCTCCATTCTGGTTCAATCTCTTCACTATAGAGAGGAGTCTAGGAATCAGCAATTTAAATCAAGCCCTGGGGTAGGGGAACCTGAGGGCTTTCCCAGGCCACAAGAGGAGAGTTGACTCTCCATTGCTCCTCTGTTCTGATGCCACATTTTGATGGGTATTTCTAAGGATGTTTTATAGCACATTTTATTATCTCAGGCTAGAATGTATTTTCATTCTGCACTGTAGGAGTGAATCACTGAATCCTCCAAGAAGCTATGAGAATGTGCATATTCAAGGTGAATTTTCAGACAAAAAAAAAAAGTTCCTGCTTCTTGATTACAACAAATATCAGCTGATGGAAAAGCAATAAAAGCATCATGGAAGGAAACTCAGGAAAATCCAAACAAGCTCAGCTTGCAATGAAAAATTCTGATTTGTTCAATATAGGATAAGAAAATTTGACATTATTTTTGCTCAGAAAGGTAAAAAAACTGCTATAAGGATCCTGATGTGCATATTTTCAAAACAGTGATCTAGCCTATACCAATAACATCTGGCTAAAGGAGGAAAGAACGTCCTAACCATGTCTCTTCATGTGCTCTACCTCAGGCCAAGCTTGGCCACCACTGGTGGTCCCTTGAGCCTGCCCTATTTCATTTGCCTTCTCTCTTTGTTTAAGAGAGAAGTAACTATTCTTTAAGACCCAATTCCAATGCTACCTATATCATCTGTATCACTCCAGCCAGAAATAACCAATTTCTCCAACTTCCTGTGGTACTTTCTTCTGCTCTGACATAATTAATTGGTTTCACTTTAATTCTAATTATCTTAATTTACAGATGTCAGTTTCTTACTATAAAGCCAGAGCCAAGGACTTACTTATCTTGATATTACCTAGAGTGCCTAGTACAGACAAATATTCCAGTGATCAGTGAAGAATATTCCAGATCAGTGAAGAAAGAAAGCATATTAAAATACTTCGATTACCAGTAGCTTCTCTAACTGGATGTAAGTGGAGCCAGAGAAGAAATTGTTAAGAAAATATCTTAATAAAGATGAATATTTCAATTGTTTTAAATCAAATTATCTCAAACTCAACATCAACATTTTGAAGCAAACAGTTCTTTGTTGTGACATGATATCCTGTGCTTTATAAGATTATTAGCAAGTGTGTTTGACCTCTATTCATGCCAGTCACAAATCACCTATCCAGCTGAATAGCTGTGACAGCCAAAAATGTCTCCAAGATATTGTCAAATGACGCCTAGGGTACAAAATCACCACTGGTTGAGAAGAGTATTTAAGAGTATAACTGTTTTCTAGGACTATACAAGAAAAAGCCATGTATTTACCTGTTACTCATAGAGAATGGAGGAAAAGTTCAAGATATAGTAGAAACACTCTCATGGGAAAGACATCTGTGACATAGAGAAGAATGTTTAAGGTGCAGTCTTATGTTACAGAGAGAATGAGAAAAATGACAGAAAAGTTGAGATGAGCAGCTTATATTATTTTCAATAGGGAAAAATGTAGATACTGAAAAATCTGTGTTGAAAATCTTATCCCTAAAAACAAGTTTTTGAAATATTTCCTGAAGTTGCCAGAATTTAGGAAGACATAGGTAGTCATTAGGATTAAATATGGGCCCAATTAAGGTCAGATTGCACCACAATGACTTCATTTCCTTTTTTGAACATATAAATAAATTGGAAAATACTGAATGTAAACCATAAGAAATTTGATAAAAACTGGAACACCTTTTCAAAGGTGTTGGAGCAGAAACTGAATGCCACCCACTTAGGAGTCTTTTTTTTTTCAAGATTTTATTTATTTATTTGACAGACAGAGATCACAAGTAGGCAGAGAGGCAGGCAGAGAGAGTGGAGGAAGCAGGCTCCCTGCTGAGCAGAGAACCCGATGTGGGGCTCAATCCCAGGATCCTGAGATCACGACCCAAGCTGAAGGCAGAGGCTTAACCCACTGAGCCACCCAGGTGCCCCAGGAGTCTTTCTTCAAGAAAATGTATGCAGCATATAAACAAGGAGACCTTCTATCGCTAAGATTGTACAACTGAAGATAGCACACCATACTCAGGTCACATGTTCTTTTCTCATTGATTAAACTTACGAGGAAGAGTTCCTGGTAGTGCAGTCTGAGGATCATAAAGGAGTGGAAACTCACCCAGCAAAAATACATAAAATGAAACCTGAAAACTAGGATGCAGATCCACCACTACACTCTAAGTTTCAAGAGGACAAAAATAGCACTGCTTTAGCTAGTTATTTACCTGGCACATGGTAAGTGCTCAATAATTATTAATGAGGAAATGAATGTCACCATCTAATTTTACTCTACTTATTCACAAAGGTGGGGTGGGCGTCACTTGAGGAGCCAGAAGGTGAAACTACATTTATTCCCCGATTGCAAGTTTGAAAGCTGTTAGACAACGTGAGAAAGGGCTTCCTGGATGCTGCTTCTTTTGAAGCGATTCGTATATGAGCAAAACTATTATCCTCTAAAGATGCTACCTGGGTGCTCTCCTAGCAGATGACTAAATACTAGACACAATTTATCCCTTCCGTGCTCGCTACCACCTCGGTGTGGAAAGTACAGCTGACTGTGTTTCCTTCTTTGACACAGAAGAGAGAAAGACTCAAGAACAAACTTAACCATGCAGTCTGTTAGCACTCTCTAAGGGTCATGCTTACGTGTCCTCACATTTTCAGGGCAGAGGAAGGGGATAGGAAGCCTAGCATGACAATCAATATCAAAATTACAGCTCCATGATAAGAAATGCTGTCAACGTGGTAATGACTTGTTTAAACATTTATTAAATCACTTCACAACAAATAGTAACACATGAAGTGTTATCTTCACATTTCACAGCGACATCACTTCTAAGCAGGAAAAAATGCTAGCCAAACTGTTTTAAAATCCTCATCAAGATATTATTTAGTTAATATTGAGGGGCTTAATTATTCTTGTTTGTTCACAACCTTTTTATAAACAAATTTGGCAACCAATGCAAGCATGGATGTATTATTATTACTGAGAAAATAGAAGTCTAATATCAGGAAATTCAATATTAGAATATGCACAGCAAAATAATTTTAACCTCTCTATGTACTTTTCAGGCCTTCTCTATTTTAGTTTGACTTTCCATGACCATGGATTATAACAAATTATTACCAATGACAGAATCGTCACTAAAATTTATAAAAATCA
>PISX010018200.1:0-41599 GCA_004024625.1 Mellivora capensis | reverse complement strand
AGTGCCAGGATCGAGTCCCACATCAGGTTCCCCACTCAGTGGGGAGTCTCCTTCTCCCTCTGACCTTCCTTGCTCTCATGCTTGCTCTCTCATTTTCTCTCTCTCAAATAAACAAATAAAATCTTAAAAAATATATATACCCACATTTTTACTGAATTACATGGAAAACAATTCTTCAGTTTTCTAATGGAGAAAATAGCGATGTTTTGGCAACATTTCTTTGAAGACAACCTATGAAAAGGTTAGGATAAAAACAATCTTTTGGTTTAGAGCACTGAAGAAGCACATTACTAACACAAATATTCAAAATAGAAGGCACTGAGATGGAGACAGAAGCTATTTTTGTTGACTCTGGTATGTGCCTGAAATGTTAAAAGTCCTGATGTCCTATTTGTGAAGAGAAGTTATTAAAGACTAAACATATCTGAAATCTGGAAATGATTTGGGATTAAGGTTTTCAACAGCAGATCATAGGTGAAGCTTATAAGGAAATGAATACATAGAAAGGTCAGGCCCCTTTCCTAAATTAAAGGGAGAAAATAAACACATGGTTCTCTAGGATAGCCTTGCTTGACCCATGACCCAGGATCTCTTCCCCCAAAGCATTTGTAATGCTCCTTGAGAAAATAAACATGGTTGCTCTCAGTGCAGAGTCTGCTTAAGATTTTCCCTCTCCCTCTGCCCCTCCCCCCACCCCCCACTCTCCCACACTTTCTCTCTCTCTCTCTCAAATAAATAAATAAATAATAAATCTTTAAAACAATGACAAGAATCCAATGTGGTGGGTGCTATTATTATTTGCGTTCTACAAATGCAAAGATATAGGCACCACGAGACCATACAACTGGCTCAAGGTCAGAAAGCTTGTAAAGGGATGAGCAGAAGTCTATTTTCTGAAGCTGGGTGTTTAAAAGCATATTGCGTAGTTTATGAAGAAATGGGTTATCCCAGAAAAACTGTATCTGTAGAACTATATGTGAAAATGCTCACTGATGAAAGAAGCACTTAAAATGCTCTTTTCTTATGAATTCTTTTTGAACTAAGAAGACATTTGAACTACAGAAGTTAAAGGGAGGGTTTGGAAACTCCCACAGCAGAAAATATTGGAATATTAGAAGAGACATGAATTTTTATTATTGATTAGACATAAAAGGGAGTTGCTTATGGATATGTTTAGACATGAAATATCTACACAAAAGAACTAAAACTTCATGTATAATACCTCACTTTAACTTCTAAATTTTAGTAACCACCACGGACAGACAGGCTACCTCATACCATTTAGCAACTTCTGTACTAAATTTTAAGATCAGATGAGAAAACACGTGCAACTCTTCATCAAGACTCTGTGTGCATGACCATTATTAGGATAGCCTTGCCAACAGTCCTAGTGTAACAAAGACCAATCTTCCAATTTCGTTTTCTTAACGAGAACCTTGAATGTTGGGACTCACCTGCTGAAGTCACAGAGAGAGTGGAAGGCAAAACCCGTACTTTCTTGAAACCAGCAATTCTGAGTCCCAAGTTCAATGCTATTTTCACTATGCTTTGTTATTTAATGATTTTGGATAATTTTTAATAAGATTTCTTTATTTTTATTTTAGAGAGAGAGAGAGAGAGCGAGCATGAGTGTGGGGGGGGGCACAGAAGGAGAGGGAGAAAATCCTCAAGCAGACTCCCTACTTAGCATGAAACTTGACATGGGCCTCGATCCCAGGACCCTGAGATCACGACCAGAGCTGAAATCAAGACTCAGACACTTAACTGACTCAGCCACCTGAGCGCCCCACGGTTTGGGATATTTTAAAGACAACTGCAATATATTTGTCCAATATGAGTCAAGTGTCCTAGTTTGTCCAGGATCAAAAGAGTTCTCTGGACATGGGACTTAAATCTTCTTAAATCGAGAAAGTCCCCAGAAAACTGGCACTAGTGGGTTTCCATCTGTAAGTCTAATTGTTTATAGGATTTAAAAGAAAGCAAAACAACAGTTGTTGGTTTTAATGGTGTTTATATTGGGAGGAAACACACGTGAAAAGATTAGCATGCCATTGGGTGGGTTGTCACCAAGACTGAATTAAAAAATAAATGAAAAACCACCTGAGGGTTTTGAAGGGGCGGGGGGTGGGAGGTTGGGGGAGCCAGGTGGTGGGTATTATGGAGGGCACGCATTGCATGGAACACTGGGTGTGTTGTAAAACTATGAATTCTGGTACGCTGAAAAGAAATGAAATAAAAAAAATTAAAAAAAAATAAATGAAAATATTGGAAAGCTGAAGAAAATAAACATGGCAAAGTGTGAGTGCTCTTCTTCCAACTCATCACAAACATGTAATATAAAGTGCAGGAGCACGGAAAAGCTTCAAGTGGAGGGAAGTTAGTGATCAGTGACGTTGGAAATATTGTTTATGGACAGGTGGGATACTTTTCTTTGAGTAATTTATGAGAATCTGATGAAGGTTGGAGCAAAGATCCTGTTTTTCACAATTAAACTGAGCTTGCCAGTGGAATTTTTACAAGTAGAGTTGACTCTTGAACAACTTGGGAGTTAAGGGCACCAACCCCTGTACACTTGTACTGGAAAAATCTGTAACTTTTGGCTCCCCCCAAACTTAACTACTAACAGTGTACTGTGGACCTTGCTAATAACATAAACAGGCAGTTAATACATATTTTGTATGTCATATGTATTATACACTGTATTCTTACCATAAAGTAAGTCGGAGAAAAGAAAATGTTAATAAGAAAGCCATAAGGAAAATCCCTATATAGAACTACCATTAAAAAAATGTGTGCACCCATGCAGTTCAAATCTATGTTGTTTTAGGGATCAACTGTATAAGGGTATGGAAGGGGAGAATTGAACTAACTACTTCTTCAAAATATTTAAAATAGCTAACATTCACGGAAAACCTACTTTGTTCCAGGCACTGGAGTTCCACAGTTAATCCTCACCACGACTCTGAGAAGGGGACACTGCTATTACCCCATTACAGATATGGAGAAACGAAGCATATTTATTCAACATGCCCAAGGCTATGGCAAAGCTATGATACAAATCCAACCAAAATGGCTCCGGAGTCCATGTTTCTAACGTCTATGCTGCATCTAGTTAAGGCATGACAGGAAGTGGTACTTCTGTTTACTTATAGCTCTCACTTTGAAATCATTTCCAAATGCGTGGGAGATAAAGAATCGGGGAAGAGCCATAAGGAGGAAGAGCTATTGGAGAATTAGGGGTGTAGCTGGGTAGAATTACCGACAGACGCATTATGAACAGGAGTCTTGGAGGTCTCGTTCTCCCCTTCTCCTCCTGTTCTCATCAAGCAGATGTCCCTTCAGTGGCCATCTCTGAGCGTCCTTGGCTCTTATGTTGTTTGAATACCGAAGAAAGACCAGCAGAAAAGGAAATCCATGAAGGAATTTCATCACCAGTCCTGCCCTTACCCCAGTTTCCCTGAGGAAATCTGTGGTTCATTCTGTACCTTATTTCTTTTCTTTTATTTTTTTAAAATTAACATATAATGTGTTATCAGCCCCAGGGGTACAGATCTGTGAATCGCCAGGTTTACACACTTCATAGCACATACCTTCCCCAATGCCCATAACCCCACCACCCTCTCCCTACCCCCCTCCCCCGGGCAACCCCCAGTTTGTTTTGTGTCTTATTTCTTTTTTATTTTTATTTATTTTTTAAAAGATTTTATTTATTTACTTGACACACAGAGAGAGAGATCACAAGTAGGCAGAGCAGCACACAGAGAGAGAGGAGGGGGAAGCAGGCTCCCTGCTGAGCAGAGATTTCCCCATGTGAGGCTCAACCCCAAGACCCTGGAATCATGACCTGAGCCGAAGGCAGAGGCTTAACCCACTGAGCCACTCGGGTGCCCCCTTATTTCTTTTTTAAATAGAATTTTGTTGAGGCAGATTTTCCATAATTGGAATCTGGGAGGGGATTATAGTTAATTTTTTTATTGCAACAGCAATATTCTTGGAGAACGTTTCTTGTAGAAATGTTTCACATTCAAGGTGGAGGTGAGAGGATGTTCTTTGCCTCTATAATTATATTAGCAGTCACAGATGTCAGGTTTTTGGGTATAGAACAATATTTAAATGTGAAACCATAGTAAACAATATATTCACTTTGGGTGTCTTCTGTTCAGAGTATAGGCTAGGTTATTCTAGACTTTCCCGCATGACAATGGAGCATCCCCTTTATTCTGAAGGAAAGACAAGTACTGATGTATAAGCACGAGGAGTAACGTTGCTACATGTCCCAAGTCCCTTTCTGCATTTTTCAAAAGGCTCATGTAGGATTGGCCCTTCGTGGGTAGAGAAGAAAAAGCAGAGGCTTTGGGGTTAGACTTCGATTCAAATCCCGGATGTCACAGCTTTGTCATGGGTCAAGTTTGTCACCCTCACGTTCCATATCAGGAAAACAGAGGTGCCAAGACCAACCTCTCTAACTCAGAGAAATGTGAGAATTAAACTACATCATGGAATGAAAACCTCAATAGACAATAGACAAATAGTAGACGTATATATATATATATTACATAGACTCCTGTGGAGTTTCCTAAAAGCCTCAGGCTTCCTTATAGGCAAAATTGAGCACAAATTGATTATTAGTAGCAGGGACAGGTTTGTCAGAATTTCCCCTGTGTCTGGACTTAAATCTATCAGATTTCACAGGCATCGATTTCCATGTGTTGTTCCATCCTTCGCTAGATGCTGCTTTGCTGAAAGAAAACATTGTGCTTATAGATTTCATTCAAATAGGCTTGGGTGCTTATGCTACTTGTGTGATTGCAAGTCTAGCCAGAACCCTTGAATTTTAATCACTTCTTATGAGCTGGTCAGGAAACATTCCCACATGTGTGCCACACGAACCCAGAGCTGGCAGAACTAACATCCTAGTAATTAATTATTAAGGATGACACATTTAAAAATTTCTTACAGTTTAAATATGAGCTCATAGGTTAAAATGAATAGATGCTGGCACTTGACAATTTATGTTCTTCTACATTTTTCACAAGTGTATGTGAACAAGACAATAGGGATCTAAGAACAATAGGGAAGGAAAATCCCTTTATTTCCTAGTGTACATTATTTATTTTTTTAAAGATTTTATTATTTATTTGACGGAAAGAGAGATCACAAGTAGGCAGAGAGGCAGGCAGAGAGAGAGTGGGGGAAGCAGGCTCCCCGCTGAGCAGAGAGCCCGATGCGGGGCTCGATCCCAGGACCCCAAGATCATGAATGAGCCAAAGGCAGAGGCTTAACTCACTGAGCCACCCAGGCACCCTCCTATTGTACTTCAAAATTAATATTGTTATCCCAAAGTATTCAAATAGATACACAGGACCTCACGTGCACTTGTTTTCCCATTTATGTGAACCACCTAGAAAAACTCCCAAAGTACAATTGTTACTAATACATTATATAGAATTCAGATCTCCTCCTTCTAAGGGAGATAGTGAATTCTGAAGGGAATTACAAAAAACTGAATAATGGTTGCTCTTTAGAACCCATCTCTCCAATGTTCCCATTTCTTCACTTTTATTCTTGTCCTTTTATATCTTCATTAGAGGCATTTATTATAATTGGACATTTCTAATTGAAATAAAGTTCTCAGAAGTTTTTGCTGCAAGCACAAGAAAGAAAATGTTAATTTTCAGATTGATTAACAGTATTTTTAAATTACAGGATGATTTTCCAAATTTCCTAACCATGAAAACTCAGATAAAGTTACCAAAATTGAGGAAAATTATAAATGCATTATGTGTTTTAAATCTTACATGTGCTTACACTCACAATGATAGATTGTTTAATGATACCCTGATAAATGCAAATTGATAAAGAAAAGGTGGTTTGATGTTTTATTAATGAGATATTATGATATGCTAGTGAATGTTTACCCAGTCTATAGACAGGGTAAGAGTTTATTGAACAAGGTCATGATGCCAATGATTGAACTGAGCAGGGACTGGACTCAGAATTACATTTCTAGCTTCCACGTCTTATAAATCCCTTTATACTCAACTCTTGCTAGTCTGGTTTATTTTCAGTTGCTGGAACTTCTGATATTCTCCCTGATTTTTTTTTCTTCATATGCTGTTCACTCTACTTAGAACATTCTTTCCTATCCACTGAAATATCCACATTCCCTGGCTAGTACCTTCATGCGTCTATCATTCATTCATCCATTTATACATTTGATGTCAAGTGCAATCCAGCACTAGTTCAGGTGCAGGGTAAGGGTGGGAGAAGGATTTCATCCTGAGCAAGACACTCATGGCTTCTCTGCTTGAGGGATTTGGAGCTCTGGCAGAAGGAGGTTTCTCCATCCCATTCCCTTCCTGTGTTTCTTCTCAGCTTTGTCACTGATGGGGACTATTAGCCTAATAACTTTGACATTAAAAAGAAAGACAGTCAATTGTCACAGACACAGGTTTATTTACTCTATATTAACTTACCCAAGAGATCTCTAATGACGAACACCTCCAAGAGTCCACCATAATCTTCCCATCAAGGAGCTAGGAACAAGGACATTCCTGCTGTGACCCTCAGGGCAGCACTACCTCTGTGGAGCAGGAATCCGAGGAATCCTAGTGGCCAAGGAGTAAAAAGCCCGAATGGTAAGAGGACAGAGGCAAGTCCCAACACTCATTTGTGCTCTAAGTTAGAAGTCTCTCCTAAGAGTTACCAGGGCATTCTGCTCTCACTATAATCTATTACAATCATTTGTCCTTTAACTCATTTTCCCCACTAACTTCTAAGATCCCTCCTAAGCTTTGTGTCCTCAGAGTCTATCCCAGAGCTTGGCGCATAGCAGACACTCAGTAAATATCTGTTTAATGAATGAATGAGCCAGAGCAACCAGCAGCTATGGTAGTGAAAGTGGCCCGTGGGGAACCACTCACCCAGGTGGTCATGTGCCTAGTGTTGACATGAGTTCTCTGCTCTACAGTCCTATGCTGTGGCTCTGGAAATACACCATCATGTTACTGTCTGACAAATGGTAATAGGGTAGTGTGTCTAACTTCAGGTGCTAAAAGTATTCCACCTCCACTTGTAGTCCTTGGTCATTCATTTAAGGCTGAGAGAAAAGAAACGGGAAAACATGTCTGTCCAAAACACCCCGCAGTCCACAGTGCAGTCTGTTCACTACTGGCACAGAGAAAATAAAATGGAACTTAGACATGGCAGACTTGGGTTTAAGATCCTTTCACTTCATGGGGAGAAAACCACAAGAACATATATTCTCTGCTCTGAGTCTCAGTGTCATTTGTGATCCCAGGGTAAAAATACTAGCTCTCTGATTTGCCCTCTAGAGGTCTATCCACAGGGGTGCCTGGGTGGCTCAGTTGGTTAAGCGACTGCCTTCAGCTCAGGTCATGATCCTGGAGTCCCAGGATCAAGTCTCACATCAGGCTCCCTGCTCAACAGGGAGTCTGCTTCTCCCTCTGACCCTCCCCCATCTCACGCTCTCTCTCAAATAAATAAATAAAAATCTAAAAAAAAGAAAAGAGGTTTACCCATGTTATGGTTCTCTACAATCAGATTTTGGTTTTACTGATACTCTGCATTGGTTTTTCTGTTTTCTATTTCATTGATTTCTAGTCCTATCTTTTTTCCCCCTTTTAAAGATTTTATTTATTTATTTGAGAGAGAGAGCATGAGCAGGGATGGGGCAGAGAGAGAAGCACACGCCTATTGGCTCAATCCCAGAACCCTGAGATCATGACTTAACCGACTGAGCTACCCAGGCACCCCTACTCTTATCTTTATAGTCTCCTTCCTTATATGTGATTTGGGTTCAATTTGCTCTTCTTTTTCTATTTTTTTAATGTAGAAATAAATCATTGATTTTAGACCATTCTTCTCAGTAATGAAAAGATGATACCTTTGAAGTCAACAAAGACATTGTTGAAGTGTATTTGTCAGCACACAGATAAAACCATTAGTTGATAAATTGATTGAATGTTTTAAAACATTTTTCTTTTTTTTTTTTAAAGATTATTTATTTATTTATTTGACAGAGAGAGATCACAAGTAGACAGAGAGGCAGGCAGAGAGAGAGAGAGGGAAGCAGGCTCCCCGCTGAGCAGAGAGCCCGACGCGGGACTCGATCCCAGGACCCTGAGATCATGACCCGAGCCGAAGGCAGCAGCTTAACCCACTGAGCCACCCAGGCGCCCCTTAAAACATTTTTCTAACAAGTTTGCTAGGATATTATTTTGGCTAGATTAAAAACAACTAGCCCAAAGTTGTCCATCAATAATAACTCCTTATTTTAAAATGGAAGTCTAGGTGCTAAAGAAACTACAAGGGACTGGGGAAAATATTGAGCTTCAGAGGTGTGCAGATTATGGCTCAAGGATCTGTTTAGTGGATCTGCCATCTCTTTTGTGGCTGTGGTTTCACTGGAGCAGAGGCACACCCATTTCTTTAAGGACAGTCCATACTTCCCCATGACAGCCACAGAGCTGCGTGGTTGTGACTTACTGCTCCACAATGTCTAAAATAATCACTCTCTGTCCCTTTACAGAAAAAGTTTACTGACTGTAGCATTACTGCCCCAGCTTCTTTATCTGTGAAAGAGGAATGATAGCCCCCACTTCCCAGATCTGTTGCCAGGACACAGCTTTTTTTTTGGGATATTTGTGTGAAAACCTTTGGTAAGTTGCTTAGCATATAGCCGTTGTGCAAGTAATTCTTGTTCAGTTGGAATCTAAAATTCCCACCTACACCCAATGGTTAATTTAAAACCACTTTCTTTTTAACCTTATATTTATAAGGTGAAACACTTGTGTGTCAAAAAGTAATACTTTGGGGCGCCTGGGTGGCTCAGTGGGTTGGGGCCTCTGCCTTTGGCTCGGGTCGTGGTCTCGGGGTCCTGGGATCGGGCCCCGTGTGGGGCTCTCTGCTCTGCGGGGAGCCTGCTTCCCCCCTCTCCACCCCCACCCCCGCCTGCTTCTCTGCCTACTTGTGGTGTCTGTCTGTCAAATAAATAAATAAATAAAATCACTAAAAAAAAGTAATATTTCGCATTTTCCTTTTTAAAAACACTGCTATTTTCTTGTCATCATGACTCTGCCAAACAATATAATCTTAACCATCTTTGTGACAAATAATTAAAATAACCAGAGATTTATAATAATGTGGTTGACGCAGTGCTGAACTCTACAGACTTTATGCAAACAGAAATGAGAGAGAATATTTCTGAGTTTTTAAATGGTAAAAATCATAATTCTCTTTATACAGCAGCAAACAAAAAAGCCTATAATAGAAGTCAAGATCATTGGTTGTTTTTTCTTGAATGATACTGTTAAAGATACATTATTATTATTATTATTTTTGCTTCAGTGTTTTTTTAGAAATACATTGCATGGAAACTAAAATGATAATTTGGAAAGACACAGGGGTATTCTTCATAAGGGACTGTTCGGCAACAGCACGCTGTGTGTACTGTAATTCTTACCTAGTCACGCTGATTACAGCAAGTAGGTAAATAAGGAGAGGCAAGTCACCAGCAGCTATTTTCTCCTTGCAGAACTGCTTTTATTAAATTGCTCTCTACTGTGATCACCAGCCTATACTGAGGTAAAATATAACAACATTAGTAAGCACATCCTGTCTGATCTTAGGACAATAATCATATTCATCCTGATAAATTGCTGTTCTGTGTTATACACCCTGTGGTTGAGGAATTGATCAGGCTTCCCCTTGCCGGTGACCTTGGTGGAATGCTGGGGGCCAAATCTTGTCACTCAGCTGTAGTAACCGCGTGGATTTTTATGATGTGCATTTTACCATCATTCCTAGTTACCTTTTATGTTCTTTGTTTCTTCCCTTTCCTCTGCTTTTATTTATGCTATCTAAGTATTTTATGTAATTTTTCAAGCCACATTCAATCTTTTCTGGAATAAGATTGGATATAAATAGGCAATAGGGAAGTGGATAGGTAATTTCCAGTAAAATGCTAATATGTCTTTTGGTTCTCTCCTTGAAATACCTTACAAATAACACAACAAAATAACTCCCAGGTTACCACTTGATAAATCTTATAATTTAAAGAGAAATATGTATACGATGCGGGAGCCATAGGCTGGGACCAGGCTCACTGCGCAGAGGCGACGCCCGGGTTCCCATCCAGGATTGTGCAGCGGTGGCCACACCGGCAGCCCAAGCGCCCCCAGAGCCTCCGAGCTGGAGGGAAAGGTGAAGAACAAAATCGCTGCCATTTTCTTTCTCACCAGGCAAGTTCGAAAAAGGTAACTTTGGGGGGTTGGGAGGTAGTTGAGAGATTTGCTGAGGAATTGACTCTTAAACTTTCAGAAAAACAAAAATCAGTGGTATCCAGAAAAACCATCAAAAGGACAGGCCTACAGAGGCATTCGTGTCGCTGTTCCAGGGCAGATCCTGAGGTCCTGGAAGCCTGTGTGAACAGGGGCACCTGGTCCATGGACTTGGGTTTGCCAAAGGAGCTCACTCTGTGCGGGGCGCCTTGGGAGGTGTGGTGCCGGATGGGGACAGAGAGAAAAACAATGCGTTCGTTTGCTGGTGCCATCTTTGAAAATGACGATCAGAGGGGCGCCTGGGTGGCTCAGTTGGTTAAGGGTCCGCCTTTCGCTCATGTCATGATCCCACAGTCCAGAGATCCAGTCCCGCAGGGGGCTCCTTGTTCAGCGGGGAGCCTGCTTCTCCCTCTCCCTCTGCAGCTCCCACTCTCTGTCTCTGTATCTCTCTCTCTCTGTCAGATAAATAAATAAAATCCTAAAAAAAAGAAAGAAAGAAAGAAAGAAAGAAAGAAAGAAAGAAAGAAAGAAAGAAAGAAAGAAAGGAAGGAAGGAAGGAAGGAAGAAAGAAAGAAAGAAAAGAGAAAAGAGAATGAGGATGAGAATAAGGAGGACATCTCTATGAAAGTTACCAGGCCCTTGACAGCGTTGCTTCTGATTTTCATTCAGGATCCTCTACTTCAGACGAAGAAACGAGTAAGGAAGTAGAAGGGGAACCCAACTGGGGGAGGCAGCCCCAAGCCCTGTGTACCAGATTTCCAAAGTGACAATCCCACCTCCTCCAAGGTGGCACCCTTTGCCCAGAAAGAAGCCAGGAATGTGTCCAGGGAATGGCCATCAGCATCACTACCCTCCTCCTAGTCTATCTGGTTATCCAAACCAGGGAAGGAAGAATAAACCCTATCACTCAACTCCAGTTACACGGGTACCTCCTCCCAGAATGCACTGTGACGGGAATCACCGGATTGACCCTCACATTGTAGCACTCGGCTAGTTCCTTTTGCTTCTCTGTTGGTGTCAGGGTTGAGAGAAGTTAGAACAAGTCTGACCACATATTAACAGCTAAATGTTCCTATTTCATAGTGGTAAAGTTAGATGGACCAAACCATCTATAAAAAACACTTATTTTTATAGAGAAATTATTGACAATCATCGTTCTTAAAAATATATATAGGTACTTTAAATATATTGATATAGTTTAGGAAACTTCAAGTACTTGAATTTTTAACGTTGGCCTTGAGTATTTATAGATTGTGCATCAACTCTGTGGGTTATGAGAATGCTGTAGCAGCAGGCGATCTGTTCTAGTATCTTTGAGCATTTCCTTTATGGAAGGTGTGTAAGTTATTTATACACAAGGAAATCTCTTTCATGTCATTGTTTAGAAAAATTGAGTGAATTATGTTGCAAATAAAAAGTGGTGCGAGGCAAAATAAATAAATAAAAATAAAGAAATATAGAAATAGAAATATAGAAATAAAGAAATATAGAAGTAGAAATATAGAAATATTTAGTTCTATTAATCATTTGGCTCCCTATACCATACAAAAAGATTAAAATAATTTTGGCTGCAACCAACCCACTGTCTTTTCTAAGGTAAGCCTGTGATTTAAATGTCAAATCGTCATTTAAATATCAAAAAGAAGGAATGCTTATGGTTTGTATTCATACTACCCAGGCACACTAATTTTATTTGCTTGATAAAGATTATTGGAATTGGTTGCATTTTAAAAAGCTATGCAAGTGGAACTATAAAAACATTTTAAATTCATGACAATCGTATATTATTAATTAAACCAAGTAGGTATTTTTTGAGCAATGTCTATGTGTCAAATACTGTTTGCAGGACTGTGGATGTAGCACTGAACGAGACAATACTCTTCCCTCATGATACTTTTTAAGAATAGCTAGATCATAGCAGAGGGTACTAAGAGTTGAGAAACATGGAACAAATTTGTAGTAACATTATCTTACTGATTCTGATCTGGGAGACTTAATGCTGAAAGTGTATGATATCTTTTAAGAGATTTGTTACCTGCCTAGAAATCATAAAATAGTCACCTGAATTTGAAGCTCCAGGGCAGGTAGATCAAAAAGAAGATGAATTTGACTCACTGTGGGCATGGATCCCTGAGATGCCGTTGGCCTGGAGGTGGCACTATTATTAAGTTTTTCTTTTATTGTAAACTTATAAATATAAATATACTTTTAATATTTATAAATATAAATATATATTATATATAATATATTTTATATTTATATTAAAATATTTATATTTATAAATGTAAAATAAAAATAAATATACTTTTATTGTAAACTTATAAATATAAGTTTTTCTTTAATTGGGTCACCCTCTACCTCCACCTCTGTGGAGGGTGACAAGAGAGACAGAGAATGGAAAATTATCCCTGGTCAAACAGGTATGTCCTGGAATGGGCCAAGACTGAGGAAACACCTATAAAGCAGAGTGAAAACAGAACTTGGAGCTAAAATCTAGTCAGGAGTAAGAGACTGCCATAGGTTACCATAGAGTTGTGGCATCGGAAATTGCCTAGTTGTTAAAAACAAAAACAAACAAGCAAACAAAAAACAACCTCATATTTAGTCATACTCCATCTACTGTCTCTCTTTTTTTTTTTAAAGATTTTATTTATTTATTTGACAGACTGAGATCACAAGTAGGCAGAGAGGCAGGCAGAGAGAGAGGGGGAAGCAGGCTCCCTGCTGAGCAGAGAGGCTGATGTGGGGCTCGATCCCAGGACCCCGAGACCATGACCTGAGCCAAAGGCAGAGGCTTTATCCCACTGAGCCACCCAGGTGCCCCTCCATCTACTGTTTCATATCTTCTTCCCTTTATTCAGCCTGCTGTCAGCAGTTTTCTCTCCCTTATCCTTCTAAACTCAGTGAGTCTTCATCTTCTCTAGAAACTTCCCCTGTATTTGCATGAAGTTGCACGAAGTGATCTTTATTGGTTCTCATACTACCCTGGACCTACCTCCATTATTTCTTTCCTCATATTACATATGAAATTCTCCTTTGAAATATCTGCCACACTCATTAGACTAAGAGGTTCTTTGATGGTGTGGACTGTGCCTTACTTCATTCTCCTCCGTGCCAGCTACTTTAGGTGCTGAGAAGAGATGTATTGAGTTAAACTGAACTATCAGGCAAGCGATAAAGAACCAGGGAGCATAGGGCGTTCTGTGTACCCTAGAGTATTAATAAACAATGGCACGTTCCACGTAAGGAAAACAGCTACTCTAACCCAGATGGTTACCACCAATGGGACTGCAGCCCCATAGTGCCAAATCTGAGGTTTTGGAAAAGTCAAAAGGGTCAATATTTTAAGTAAATATTTCTGTCTTCGACCTTAGTGGCAACACATTCAGTTTTAAAGATTCTCTTCAGGCCAAGAGAACCAGGCTGTCTCCAGCAGGGGTTCGCCCGTTGTGTCTCTGCTGTGGCATTTCGGTAAGGGATTTTTTTCACTACAAACTACAAGAAACAACTCTAGGTATCTGAGACAGAACAACAACACAGCAAACAGAAGAAAAGGAAAAGAAAGAAACGTAGTGGAAGGATATAGGACTAGGGATAGTCAAGGAATTGGAGGCATAGCTGAACAACCAGGTTTGAAGCAGGACAGAGCCTGGGTAGTGACAGCGAATCTTGGAGACCAGAAGCCATGGACAGAGGAGTAGCGGGAGTCCCGCAGACATTCTGTTTGTGTCAAGCAGTTGCCAGATGTAGCAAATAACAATACTGGACACACAGTGAAATTTGAACTTCAGATAAACAACCAATAATTTTTTAGGACAAGTATTTCCCATGCGAACGTCTACATTAGCAATTCTAATTACTAGGAGTGAGAGAATGAGTTCCTTAATTTGGGTCATATGTCTATCCTTAGTCCCCTGAATGATCCATCTAGGAACACCGAAAGTCACGGAAAAGAGAGACTTCTAAAAGAAAATTGGGGTCTTCCACCACAGGAAAAGGTAAGGAATGTTAGGATGTCAAATGGACCAATCTCTCTATCTCTTAGTCATCAGTTAATGTGTGTCCATTATTGTTTTTTTACATACACACTTAACAGGGTGATATGTAAGGGTTTATAAGTCTGGTTCTCTTCTGTGCTGTGTGTTACTCTTCAGTGGCTGGACCGTGGGCAAGAGGTCTGCAGTGCCAGGGGAGGGTCCGACAAAGTGCTGGGGAGGCACGAGGAGCCCTCTTTAGTAGCTGTTTATTGCTCAGTATACAAGTATTAGATGGCACAAGGATAAACCTTGAGAAAGTGATTGTCTTTGTTTAGGAGATACATTAATGGGGTGTTTGACAGTTTGGGCGCTGCTGTGAAATAATGGAGACAAGAAACCTAAAATCGTCTGTGAGAAGTTAACAAAAAGTTGAATCCATGCCAAGGATCAAACAGGCGAGTGGATGAAGAAGAAGTGACGTAAGCACACACACAGCCGCTGGCTGGGCTCCGCGGAGAAGGACGCCCATTGAGGGATGCCCGGCGGCACGGCCGCTAAAGGACTTGCAGATGATAATGTTTAATATTAAAATTTAAATTGGTTGTTGCACTAAAGTGGCACAGAAATGCCTTATGAGAGTATTTTGGGAAGAAATAATAGAAAAAGAGGTATGTTCTGCCTGTGGGTCAGTGCAGACAGGAGAGAATAGAACAGTCTTGGGAAGTGGGGTGTGAGTGTGTGAGAACTCAGGGATGCAGAAACACAAAACGTGGGCACCAGAGGCAGTGTGAGCTCTTAAGAATCCCTTTGAATTTCGCGTGTATGGTGGGAGGGGGAATCTAGCTAGCATTTGTAAAAATTTAATTAAATATCAGAGTACAGGGTGGCTCCAGCTGACATTTGAGTCATATATATGGGTCAGGTGGATAATTTATATTATGTAGTTGTAGCTTTTATATTAATCACGAATTCTTTCTTTTGACAGATTGTTAACCTCTCGGGTGTCAGGAGTGGCTGACTCTGTCTCGGTCCTGTTCCTGGTTCCCAGTGTCTCCTCCTGTGTCATTCTTTTCATCCCAAATCTTGTGCGGCTCAAATCTCCCTCTTTCTTGTAAGTTGCAGAGGCTCTTTGTTGCCCTCTGTCTGTGTTTACCTGGAGTCCTGTAATTATGGTACAAGGGCTAAGTCAATGGAAAGATAATCTATGCTCCCACCATTGCTGCAACTGTTCCCACTCTGTTTTCTATCTTTAACTTTCTCTTTTCCAGCTGCACACTCCACATGGTGCGGATAGTATTGTGACTTGGAAGCAGTTCGACCCATTTTGAAGCATAGGACTGAGATCATGGGGGCTCTTGGGTCACACCATCCGGATTAAAAATCTTTTTTTTTTTTTTAAGATTTTATTCATTTAGTTGATAGAGAAACACAGCAAGAGAGGGAACAAAAGCAGGGGGAGTAGGAGAGGGAGAAGCAGGCTTCCCGCTGAGTAGGAAGCCCAACGTGGGATTCATCCCAGAACCCTGGGATCACGACCTGGGCTGAAAGCAGACACTTAATGACTGAGCCACCCAGGCACCCCTGGATTAAAAATTTTGGCTCCACTCTTTGTTATCAAGCTATGAGACCCCTCTTTGCCTCGGTGGCCCCCTTCTCTAACCAACTTGATGGGTTCATTATTTTAATAGGGTTCTTACTCTAACTGGGTCTCAGAATCATAGAACTGGATGAATATGGTTGTTCATTTATGACCAACTCTCATTATTGCCCCCTTCAAGGTGATTTTTTTAACCATATTTCTGGGGTGACCCTTATGAAACCACGCCCAGAAATACAAAACTAGGACACTGATAATAGCTGATTCTATCTCCTATCCCTTTCTTTCTCTCTAGTCTAGGGCAACCATTAGCCCAGATGTGGTGCTTACCATTGTCCCACATCCCGGCAGCACATTTCCATTCTATCTCTTCACCAAAGAGTTTTAGTTATTTTTAAATTTATAAAATGAAAATGTCAGACTGTACATAAACTTCTGCAACTTGTTTTTTCACCTAAAATTATATTTCTGAGATCCACCCGTATCTTTGTGTCTAGGTATCATTTGTTTGTTTTGATTGGTACAGACTACATTATCATAAGAGCATACCAAAATAACACAATTTATTTTCCGTTTCTTCTTTCAATTTCGTTATTTCCAAGTTTTTGCTACTGTGCTACAGGGCAGCGATAAACATCTTTGTACAGGTTTCCAGGTGGAGGTATACAGGACGTTCTCTTAGGCACGCGCCTAGAAGAATTGCTGCATGGTAGCCCATGCCATATGTTCCACTTTACAAGATAAAACCAAACTGATTTCCAAAATATGGAGGCATCTGCAGTTGATTTTTGGTACGGTATAAGGAAGTATTCAGTTTTTCATCTGTTTCCTTATGTACAGCCTTTGTCTAAATCCATTTGTTTAAGAGCCTTTCCCCCACATGATCGGGTGTGCTACCTCTTCTATATATCAAAGCTCCACATGTGTGTGGGTGTTTCTTGCAATCTGTATTTCATCGATTGATTTTTCTGTTCTTCCACCAAGATATAATTGCTATAGCTTTAAAGCAAGCCTGGATATTTGGTAGTGTCTGAGATATCTTGGACCCTTTGGCCTTCCATAATAATTTTAGAACCTGTTCTTCCTCTCACGAATATGGATATCTCTTTCTCTATCTCTTTAATACCTTTCAGTGGTGTCTATAGATTTCCTAAGATGTCTCTCACATTTTGTCTGGTTTAATTTTGTATCTTTTATTTTTTTGTTGTTGCTATTTTTTTTTAAAGATTTTATTTACTTATTTGACAGAGAGAGACACAGAGAGAGAGGGAACACAAGCAGGGGAGCCGCAAAGGGAGAGGGAGAAGCAGGCTTCCTGCAGAGCAGGGAGCCCGATGCGGGGCTTGATCCCAGGACTCTGGGATCATGACCTGAGCCAAAGGCAGACGCCTAACGACTGAGCCACCCAGGCTGTTATTGCTATTTTATTATTATTAATATTGCTATTGTTATTGCTATTTTAAAAAGAAGCTTCTTTCTCATTAAATTTTCTAAGCTGTTCCTCGTGTAGAAGAATGAGTATCCTCGTGTAGAAGGATGAGTAACTTCCTTCATTATTTCTAATAAATTGTCCATAGATTCTTTTCAGCTTTCTATGTTAATGATAATGTTGCCTTCCAATAATATTTTTTATTCCCAATTCTTATAGTCTTAGTTTCTATTTCTTGTCTTAATTTGATAGTATAAGTGGTGATCACAGGCATCTTCATCCGTTTTCTATTTTTCCCAGTTTAGTGTGGTGTTCACTGCACCATCTGTTGCTGTTCTTCAGTTACCCTTTATTATTATAATTTAGTGAGGGTTTCATTAACTTTTTTTCTGGGTCTATGAAACAGGTCCTATGGCTTTTCTCTTTTAATCTGTTAACATGGTAAATTACATTGGCAGATTTTATAACACTGAACCAGCTGTACATTCTTGTGATGTACCCAAATTATTCATTGACTATTACCACTTGCATGTATTAGTGAATTAAAACTATTAGTACTTGGTTTAGGATAGTTTGCACTGATGATTAGGAGAGAAATGGGCTTGCTTTCCCTCCTTTGTCTGGCTTTGCTCTCTTCACAGAATGAACTTAGGAATACTTCCTCTTTCTATTCTCTGAAGTGTTTGAAGAAGATTGGGTTGATCAGCACCTTAAAAAAATTGTACTTCCCTGTGAAACTCCAGGTACCTGGTGGTACAGGGAGAATGCTGCTCAATGTTTAATATTTAGCTTTCGGTTGTTGGCTGGGGTGAGAGGCAGAGTGGCTAATCTGTGGTGCTTGACAATTTCCTTGGTGTAAACTTGCCCACCGTGACTGATTCTAAGCTATGATGTCAGTGCGACATCACCGAACAAGGCTGGACATGGCTCTCCCAAGGCTCCAGCATGACCCATAATTTCTGCTTTTGCCCTGCAGTCCCTCTACAAAGGCAGTCTTGATGCCTCAGAAATTGGGAGTCAGGGGCTCTAAAGGTAATCAAACCCTAGATGACGATCTGACGTCAAAACCGTCCTCACACTCCTCTCCCAGCCTGCCATGTGCGCTGGGGAAAATGACCAGTGCGTCTTTGCCTCCCTCCTCAGACCTCTTTCCTGCAAGAGCAAGGATGGGAGTGGAATAACTTGTCCAGGATAAAATGGGAGGACCGGGAGTGGAATTTGTGGATCACATGACACCCACAAATGTCTTCATCTACAAGGACACTTTGAAGTAAATTATATTAAAATGCTAGGGTTTTCTCTGCCCAAGAAATGGAGTGGGTATTTTGTAGGAAGGCTCTTCCTGGGATCTCTAGCTGGATCTCCTGTGATGTAGCAGTGGCTCTCCTTAGGCTGATCACTCCTTCCTCAGTGTTTTTGCATTAGTTAACTATGTATTAGTGTATTAATTAGTATTGATGCATTAATGAGCAATAAATATTTATTTATTAAATATTAATGAATAGTAAATGTTTTATTTATTTAATGTATTTATATTAAAGATTAGTGACTTATAAAACCATATTTCTAATAAATAGTTTTATAATAACATAATAATAATTTATAAAATATGGCTAAATATTCATTGAACATCTGTTCTAGCCACTAGAAGAAACATTGATTTAAGTACTAGGAAAACAGCAAGAGTAAAAGAGACACAAATAACTGTGTTTTCCAAATCAATTCTCTCTCGAACCTGTTCCACAGAAGAAGAAAAAAAAAAACACCTATTCTTTGACTTCCTCACGAGGGAAGTATAGTCACTTCGGGCAAGCTGTGGAAACTTGCCTTAGCCCCAGCATCAAAGCAGCTCCTGGGCTCCTGTCTGCCTTCCAGATTTTCGGGGACAAAGAGGCCAGACCTCAGTCTGCTGTGTCCCCAATAACAAAGTTTCTCTGAGTAGTCTTGCTGAACCCCTCTCTCTAACCCTCTCAATCATTAGACTTGTTTTGAGGGGACTGGAGTCACCTGTTACCCTTTCTCGAAGGGAAGAGGGCTTGGGACGCAAAGGAAAGATTTTGCCAAAGAAACTTCCTCCCCAAATCCTCTTCCTCACCTGCACTCTTTTGGCAATGCAGGGTCACTGAGGACAGTGGTCAAGAAAGAATTCTTGAGATGTTTATTACAGTATGGGGACAGGACCCATGGGCAGAAAGAGCTGCACTTGTTATTGTGAGGTGCGACTGATTACATGTTTTTATAAATCAGTTGGTGGGGGAGGGAGCGGAGGCGCAGAGATAATGGAAATCTCTAAAGCGATTTCGGTAGTTAAAGATGACTTACAGGAGCCTGGAGGTCTGCCTGTTGTCAAGCTAAGGTTCTTTTAGTCTCTAACAAAGCATTAAGGCAGCTCTGAGTTCCTTGAGGACATTCTGCATGTCTCAGGTGTGTCTCAGGTATTTATAGGCTGCAAGTTGTAAGGAAATTTAATTTTATCTGCATTTCTCTTGCCTTTGTTCTCCTCATCACTGGCACTCTCTTTCATCACTCCTTTGTGGATGAGATCTTTTTCTCAGTGTGATAAAATCCCGCTTCTGGGTGTGGTCAGTCCTTTGAGCTGCCTGTGTCTCGAATGAGGTGTTTTCATCTTGTGCTCTCCATCAGAACACCTGGGTTTATATTGGAATCCGAGACCCATGACAATAGCCATGAGACATCGGACAAGTTCCTTAACCTCTCTGTGCCTCAGTGTCCTCATTTGTAGAATGAGGTTTATAGGGGCGCCTGGGTGGCTCAGTGGGTTAAAGCCTCTGCTTTCGGCTCAGGTCATGATCCCGGGGTCCTGGGATCGAGCCCCACATCGGGCTCTCTGCTCCGCGGAGAGCCTGCTTCTTCCTCTCTCTCTGCCTGCCTCTCTTGCCTACTTGTGATCTCTGTCTGTCAAATAAATAAAAATCTTTAAAAAAAAGAATGAGGTTTATAGAAGTTCCTGCCTCATGTCTTTATCAAGAGAGTTAAAGTGTGAAAAGCTCTTAGAATAAGGCTTGAACCACTGTCAGCCATTGTTATTTTGTAGCCTTTCTCTGTGCCTCAGTTGAAACTTCTAAGTCAGCACCCTGTTGCTTTATTCTGTTTCCTTTTCACCTCTTTTACTTTTCTGTCCTTAGACTGCTAGGGACGCAAGTCCATCCAAGGCATTCATTCATACCTAGGCTTCTGCTGGTGATGACATTCTCCCACATAAGTTTCTTCCTCTTTCCTGTTTACTATGTATAGTTTACATAATTATGAAAAATGAGACACTTCATCAAATTTTCCTAAGCTTGTTTTTAAAAAAGCAACTTCTAAGCTATTACCAAGCAAGGACTAGAGTATAGTAATCATTTTTCTTTTTAGTGGCAACTAGAAATTAGAGCTTTCTGTGGGAGGAATTTAGTAGTAACTTTAATGCTGGTTTCTTTATTTTGTCTTTCAAGCAGATAATTCTTCAGTAAAGAGTGAGTGACTTTCTAAAAGAAGTTAAGGCAATAATTTTTTATGATGTTCATGATAGTTGGAAATAATATCCCATTCTCAATTTGTGACATATTCGAGGAAACACACCTCTATTTAATTGCTTTTCTGATTTTTTCAAGGGTTATAATAGTTAAACTCTAAGTTCACAATAAGATTAGTAGAATCATAATTCAAATATGTGAAACTGGGTCACTTGATATAAGATTTCTTGATTTCTTGATGTAAGACCTCTGGAACTGCAAAGTAACCAAACTCAATATTTTACCTACTTAGTGGAATTCGGGTGCCAGAAAAGTACTTTGCATTTTTTCTCACTGAAGGTCATGGAATTTTTGAATATTCTCCAGTGGAAATCAAGCCAGGTTATAATTCACACAACTT
Organism: Mellivora capensis; assembly: GCA_004024625.1. Taxonomy (NCBI): domain Eukaryota; kingdom Metazoa; phylum Chordata; class Mammalia; order Carnivora; family Mustelidae; genus Mellivora; species Mellivora capensis. The sequence goes on along the minus strand of PISX010018200.1, from coordinate 20,419 downwards.
TAGGTCAGTTTTGTGAGCAGAAAAATTCCCTTCTATAAAAAAGTAGGAAAGCTCCTCTAAGGAATTAGAACCTCATATATTTCAGCAAAAAGAGATTAAAAGTTATTTTTGTGGAATGGCTCTGGAACTTCATGTAGTAAAAGCCCGAACATTTTTTTCTGGATTGGTTTTATCAGCCAAATAACTAGTTTTACATTTTTTCTTTTCCTGTTTGTTTGAATTTAGTTGATTGTTTGAATTAATCAAATCTACCTTTTTTTTTTTTTTTGGTATTATGAGAACCAAGAATTCTGAATGTATTTCATGGGATGATGCTGATCCTGTGAGATATTCATTCATTCATTCATTGCTTATTTATTGAGTACTTGCTATATGTCAGAGATAGTTGTTGGGGATAAAGAGGCAAATAAAACAGAAAAGATCTCTGCTCACACAGTTTACATGTGTAAGAAATAAGCTAATAAACTGGTAATTCTGTAATATCATGTAGTAAATAGTATTCTGAAAAAAAATAAGGTAAAGGGCTAAAGAATAGAGGAGATTATTATTTTAGAGATGATGTGTTACGTAAAATGGGAAAAACCTTTTGTTAGTATGATATCTGAATGGAGATCGGAATAGGGTTGGTGAGAAAAGCATAGGGATATCTAGGGAAGAATGGTCCAGGCAAAAGAATAGCAGTGGGGAGATCCCTAGAAGGCAAAAGAGTACTTGACATATTCGAGACATGGCAAAGTAGTCAATGTGGCCCAGGAGGCATATGTGACACCGATGTTGATAGAAGTGAGAGGCCAGATCATGTAGGACTTTACAGACCTTGGTCAGAGCTGTGATTTCCATGTTGAGTTGATGTGAAGCCATTGGACATTGTTGAGCAAAGGGAGGGTGGCATATTTGATTTATGCTTTATAAAAGATAATTTTGATTGCTAAGTGGAAAAGTGTATGGCAAGTTGGGAGGGGAGGTAGGATATTATAGCATTTTTTTCCTTAGGATTCTATGGTCAAACAAGTTTTGGGAACACTCTATTAAACATAGGTGAGTATTAAGGGTTTTTTTGTTTGTTTGTTTTTTGGTAGAGCCTTAATAGGTTGATCTATTTTGTGTGTCTCAGTGTGATGGAATATGGAACTCCCAACTCTGACCACAAAAACATTGTTTTTATGGACCCTCTTTGCAGATCAGTGTTCACAGACCTCCCGTAGGGTGTTGCTCATGCTGACACCACCTAAATAAGTCATCTGTCTTTTGAGAAACAACCACTTTCAAACAGAGTCAAGAGGGAAGCTTTCTAGCAGAGTGCCTCATAGTTTCTTCTGCAACCTTAATTCCTAACCCTAGTGAGACTGTTTCCTGTTTTTTAGCAAGGCATTGTGAGAGTAGATTTCTTTCAGAATTCCGTGTTGAGAATCAGGGCACTGAGTATATTTCTTTTCTTTTTTTTTTTAAATTTATTTATTTGTTAGAGAGAGAGAGAGAGAGAGCAAGCACAGGAAGACAGAGTGGCAGGCAGAGGCAGAGGGAGAAGCAGGCTCCCTGCCGAGCAAGGAGCCCGATGTGGGACTCGATCCCAGGACGCTGGATCATGACCTGAGCCAAAGGCAGCTGCTTAACCAGCTGAGCCACCCAGGCGTCCCAATATTTCTAAATCCTTACAGTCCTAGTCTATGCCTTTTGGTGTCCAGCTTTTGATTAAATACCCGCATTTCTCCACCAGAGGAAATAGTGCACGGAAGATTCTTGTACATCAGTGGAAAGACAAGTCTGCCTTCTTATGGAATGGCTAGTTTTTAATGGGCAGGAGAACCCTGGATTTGTCAAGAGAAATGTTATGCCCTTTTGGGTAGGATGTTAACCCGGAAACAAAGTTATTCATGCTAGGAAGCATGCTCATTATTTTTTAAAGTAGTTCTTTAACTAATGGAAGCAGCAAGTCATGGAAACCTTAGATTTTTCTTACCTCCGTGACATGATCTGTGTGTCTCTTAATTATCTATGGAAACAAATTCAGCACATAACTGTGTCATGATTCATCACATTTGAATGTCTCTGAAAAGATACTGGAAAAATTTCTACCAATTTTCCCTATAACTTTGCTAAATTAAAATGTTTTAAAGGTTAACTGTCAAATTTCTGGGTGGGAGGAGCTTTCAAAAGGTTGAGTTTCCAAACTAAATAATCTTTATCCTATCTAAAACCATTCGCTTAAGGTGGTTTTGGGTTTGCTTTGTAAAAGGTTTGGTCACCCGGGAAGAAAAGGGGAGAATAGATGTACAACATATTAGAGGGAAATACGCCGCATCCTTGGGCCCAGTGAGGCGCTTTTCCTGAAGACAGGAAATAGAGGGGCACCTGGGTGGCTCAGTGGGTTGGGCTGCTGCCTTCGGCTCAGGTCGTGATCTCAGGGTCCTGGGATCGAGTCCCACATCGGGCTCTCTGCTCAGCTGGGAGCCTGCTTCCCTCTCTCTCTCTGCCTGCCTCTCTGTCTACTGTGATCTCTCTCTGTCAAATAAATAAATAAAATCTTAAAAAAAAAAAAGACAGGAAATAGAGTAGGAAGCACATGAAGTGGGCACCAGGCTATAGGGCAAGGGCTTTGGAATCAGGCACTCTGGCTAGAATCCCAACTTTTTCACTTCCTAGACATGTGGCTACCAGGTTTGTTTGCATTTTGAGCTTCCATTTTCTCTTTTAATAAGGAGATGGTGATAGCTCCTTAATGGAGCTGTTGTGAAGATAAAACAAGACAACATAGACAACATATAATGCGATGCACTTGTCGCTATACCTGGGCAGAGCTTTTGTGTTCACCAGTGTGTCAACTTTGAATCAGAACTTGGCTGCTTACATTTACTAGAAAGAAACCATTCCAAATGGTAAACAATGTGTATTTTACTAAATATATTGGGGGGAAGCTAGAGGCGGGCATTCACACAGCACAGGATATAGCATTTCCCACCCAAACTGGCAATTAGCTATCTCTTGTCGAGTGGGCAGAGACTGCAAAGTGTGTCACTATATCCATTTATATACACAGCCCTTCTTTTCCTTTTAGCAACAGATATCTCCAAATTTTAGCTGAGAACATGGCTGCCCAGCTAGAGATGGCATATTCTAGCTTCTTTGCATCCAGGTGTGACCAAGGAACCAAGTCAGGTCCATGGGGTATCAACAATGATGTGTGCAACTGCCCCATCATCTTTGCAGAGTTAAAGCTGCTCATCTTGTACTCTTTTCCATTTCCTGTGGTCTAAAGAATCCTGATGAACAACATTAGAAGTTTAGGGTTCCCAACTATTCATCCTTGAACTATTAAATGCTAGCAAAATAAGTGATCTCATTTAAGCTGCTACATGGAAATGTTTTTTGTTAGCATGGTCTGCACTCTCACCACACACAGACCAGTTCTCAGTTTCAGATCTCTTTCCTCCTTATTCCCCAGGGCCTGCTTTTCCAGGCTAGTCTCCCCTTCCTGAACCCAATGCCTCCATTCACTCCCTCATGCTCCCTTTCTCCTGCAGTTCTGTTTAACTTTTATCCATTCCCTCCAAACATCATTCCCCACACAGCATTCTTTTCAGTCCACAAGAAGCCCTCCTGTGGTATGTCTTCTTTAGAAGGTAGAAAAGAATTTTACATTACAAATAATTTCTTCCCATGCTACACAGGGAGAACACTTGACATACCATGTAACTACTGCATAACAGGTGCTCGATGCTGGATTCCTCCATTTCCCATCTAGCCCTGTGCCTTCTCCAGGAGTTGATATCAGTTCTGGGACAAACTGGACAGATTTAAAGTACCGTGGTACTGTTACTCTGCTGTGGATAAAAAAGATCCAGATCAGTGATAACCTGATCCAAGTTCACACACCCTAAGAAGGCATTGGGTGAAAGAGAACCTTCTTGGTGAACCCCCAAACCTGATTGTTGATCTGAAGGTCAAAAATATGTAGATTCTGGAGTACCACTACTGGAAAGTCTGATTTTATAGGTTTGCTGTAGGGTCAGGAAATCAGTATTATTAGTATGTGTCAGGTAATTTTAATGTAGCCATTTAGCTGGTACATGAACTGACTAAAATCTCAGTCTAGGACTTGGCAAAAATTAAGGAGAGGCAAATGACAGGCAATGTTCATTTTCACTACTTCCCTCTCCCCCAACTCTCACCTCCCCTGACAACACTAGACAAGATTAAACTGATAATTCAGCCATGGAACAAAGACCCTTAAATGTTTCCAACTACTTCAAACTCTCTTCTTTGGGTCAGATTCCACTCTCACGTTCCGCCATGTATGGCCAAGGACTATAATGGGCTTTGAGCACATCCAACTCAGCATCACAGTTTGGCTTGGTACACATATAGAAATTGCCAATGAAAGACAAAGGGAGAATAACAGGAAATGGGAACACATCTGTTTGGAGGCCCAGCTACCTGATATGTTAGCTTTGGCAACCCTTGTACACTTTGTCCTGCCAATGAAGCTGGTGTCAGGGAGATTGAAACAGTGACCTCACACGGCTGGAATCAGCACCAGTAATGCCTCTGTACATATTAGGCCTTCAAAACAGTTCTGGGGATTGATCTGGGACCCAACTTGGTAGCCCAAAGCCACACAGATCATTACCTATAATGGGAATGATGCATGTTTATTATTGAGCTGATGTATTTTGAAAATGTTCATGGCCCAGGGCTTTAAAACTTGCCTACAGAAAACAAATCCAACATTTAAATGAAAAGAAGCAACTTCCAAACAGAAAACTAGGTGGTAGAGTTTCAGTCCAAACATTATGCTGCAAATGCTGAAGGTCAGAAGAATGTTTCAGAGGGAAACGTACCGGGGACGCAGAGGTGAGGCAACAGCCTTCAGAAGCTTTCTCTTCCATCCTCTGCAAGGAGAGGGGTGCCCTACGAGTCCCGTGCCACTGCTGACCATCTCCCTCCCACACAGGATCCAGAGGGAGGAGCTGGCGGCTGCAAAGCCAGTGTTTGGAGAACCTTCACTACGGACCAGATATGTGGGATTTAATCCTCTCTGTACATTTTAGTTTTAAGGAACACATGGAGGCACCATTTATAATGTAAAAAGCCTGGGTTTAATTACATTTAATGTAATGAAAGAGCCTGTACAATCTTCTGGCACGACTGTTGGGCGTAGTTGTGAATGTTGAGCTGGCATGGGAGCAAGAGCTATTAATAAAAAGGCTCATCCTCTAGATTAGCACATTGGATTATGTGATTTGCCAAGTTGTCAGACATAAAGAAGAAATTATTTGCTCTTGTTTTGACAGAAATATGCTCAAGCATTTAGGATTATCTTCCAGGCCTCAAATGTTCAGAGAATCTCAACACCTCTTGACCCAATGGGTCAAGAGATCCGTGTTCATTCAAATTACACTATTGTTCCCTTTTTGTGATAATTTGTTTAAATTCTATATGTCTGATGACCATTTCTCGGGACAATTCTATAATACGAACTTTCTCATCTTTATCTCATTGCCGTTCTTTCTCTGCTCTCCCCTCATGTATCTCACCCCTAGCAAGTTTCTAACAATAATGTTTATTGAACCTCTACTTTGCATCAGGTTTTGTACTTGGTGGTCACACACACATACATTTATTCGATACTTCAAACACCTCTAAGTAAGTGATATTATTCTCATTTTACAGATGAAGAAATTATTACTCGGAAAGAGTATGTATATAACTTGATCAAAATACTGAAACTAGGCAGTGTCTAAGCTAGGATTTGAATCTATGTCTTCTAAGTCTGAACCAGTGATATTTCCACTGGGTTACTCTGCTTTGCTATCATTGTAAGTAAGCACTTGGAATTGGAGCATATGCACTTCTGAAAAGAAGGAATTCCAGAACATATATTATGCTATCTGAATTGAACTTGGTACAATGTCATTTGACTAAAGGACTGGGATATACAGCCCATAGAGTATAGTACTAAAATCAAGTCTGTTTGTTTTATATCAGTTAAGGAGTTTTGGGGGATAGGAACTCCAGGAGGTCTGAAGCTGATAGAGCGTGCTCAATTCCTCAGGGGACAATGACATGAAATAAAGGACATTTTCTAATCTTTACATACTGGCACCCATGTTAGCATGGTCTTGGGAATCCATGTTATGATGGAGTCTCTTAGGTAAAATAGTATTACTTTCAGTTATAAATTTAATTTAATGGAAAGAAAAATAAATCTGTTGTTAGAAACCTACTATTGAGTTCTTGCTCTGACTCTCAAAAATTACATAGATTTGGCAAGTCTCAATCCCTCTAGGCTACTGCCCACCTCCCTATAAAATGGGCATAATAATACAAGCCAGGCCAATACTCCTATCCATGTTCAATGCTAGATTATACACTCTTTGGATTAAGGACAATTTCCATGTGTCACGAAGAGTACTTAGCACAATAGAGGGGTCTGTTCTTTATTGAATTGATGAAGATAAATATGCTTATGGATGTGAAATTAACTTGGAAACTGTGAGAGGAACTGAACTAATTATTTTTCTTAAAAAAATAAACATTTTATTTTAGAACAGTTTTAGTTCTAAAAATTGTGAAGGTAATACATGCAGTTCCCAGTTTCTCCTATTATTAACATTTTACGTCAGTATGGTACATTTGTTACAATTAACGAACCAATATCAATACATTATAATTAACTTTATAAAGTCCATACTTGTTTCGTCTTTTCTTAGTTTTTAGGTAATGCCCTTTTTCTTGTTCCTTGCTAGGATCTCATCCATAGTTCCATATAACATAACATAACATAACATAGTTCCACATAACATAACATTTAGCCATCATGAGTCTTCAGGTTCCTTCTGACAGTGACAATTTCTCAGACTATGCTTGTTTTTGATGACCTTGACAGTTTTAGGAAGTACTGAGCATTTTGTAAACCGTTTCTCCATTGGAATTTGGGAATGTGTTGTGATTAGATTGGGGTTACGTGTTTGGGGGAGAAGGACCACAGAGGTAAAGTACCACCTTCATCACATTATATCAAAGGTACACACCATCAATGTGAATTATCCTTGCTGACATTAATCTTGATCACCTGGCTCATGCAGTAAAGTTACTTTTTAAAAAAATCCCCTTTCCATACTACATTCTTTGGAAGGAAGTCACTATGAGCAGTCTGTACTTAGTAGAGGGGGTGTTATGTTCCATCTCCTTGAAGGTGGAGTATCCTACATAATTTATCTGGAATTCTTCTTCATGGGATATTTGCCAATTCTTCCCACCTGTTTAGTTACTGAATCATTTATTCATGTCTGTATGGACTATGGGTATTTATTTTATACTTTGGGCTATGATCCAGTACTATTTTATTTTGTTGTTCAAATGTAATTATTTAATTTTACTATTCATAGTATTACCAGGCAGAATCCATAGTGGACTAGTATTCTGCTAAATTCTATCTGAGAGTCAGAAAGGTGACTGGGAGGTTCAGGACTTGTGTCTATTCTGCTCACCTCTAGACTCTCAGAGCCTGGTTCTTGGTTCATGTTTTGTGCCTTGTAAATACCTTCTTCTTTTTTTTTTTTTTTAAATAATCTTATTTATTTATTTGACAGAGATCACAAGTAGGCAGAGAGACAGGCAGGGGTTGGGGGAAGCAGGCCCCCCGCCAAGCAGGGAGCCCGATGTGGGGCTCCATCCCAGGGTCCTGAGATCATGACCTGAGCTGAAGGCAGAGCCTTTAACCCACTGAGCCACCCAGACGCCCCTGTAAATACCTTCTGACTTGATATCGGAAATATAGTATTGAGTTAAAAGTGTTGCTGATTATAAAGATCATGGGTAAACAGATTTGTTGCTGCAGGATTTATATCCAGGATCACAGAAGTTTGGTAGCCATGGAAACAACTTGCAAATTTATCGCTGGACTCCTGAATATCCTTTCCCACCTGCATCACACAATACCATAATCACAGCCAGAGCAGAAAATGCCACTCTTCAGTAAACTCCCACTATGGGTATCACAGAGAAACATCACATGTGACATTGAGAAGGCTCGTGTATTCTATGAAATTCTCTGTCCATACAAAATGGCCGCTCTGGCTTTCCCCAGCCAGGCCCAGAGGTGTGGAGTGCAATCACACGGCTGAAGCAGCAAGCCCTGGGGGACAAGCAAGCAAAACCCTGCTGCGTATCTGCTTTCAAAACTCCCTTCGCTTATCAGCCACAAGCACTCAGTTTGAGATTGGAGTGGAAGCCTTTGACTGTGTACCCTGCCATGTTCAGTCAAAGAATGAATCCTGAAATTCCAACTGGTGCTAACCACAGCAACACACGCATAAGTTCAGCGGGGTCAATCCCTCTGGTGGTGCTCCACAACGGATATTTGTCTATACCTAGCGATGAGTCCAAGCGCTCGCTTTAATTTATAGTGTCTGGCAGTTTCTACCGCTGGGATCTTAGCCAAAAACAAGTTCTCTCCCTCTGCCTGTCTTTATCCAACTCATTTCTCGGTTAATATTCTGCAGTATTCTTCATGAATCCCAAAACATGCCTTTTGAAATCTCACCACAATTCTCCCAACATCTGTTACGTATTACTTCTAAATCAACATTTTGCCAAATTCTAGTTCCTTCTGGATCAGGAAAATATGGAATTGAATTCTAGTTCGGTCATGAACTAAGCCAGTCATAAAAACTCTCTGAGTCCACTTCCTTATCTGTATGACAAGCAAAATAATGCCTGCTTAAACAAGATGGTATTGTGAGGGTTAGAAATGATTATATGAAAGTATTAGCCCATTACAGAAGTTAGTAAATGGCAAACGTTTGTTTATTTGAAGGTGCAGAGGGAACTCTTTTCATGGTAAAAATGCACTAACACATAAGTGAAAAAAAGCAAGTAGGAAAATATATTAGAAAATGATTCTTCAGGAATTATTTACATCCCTGGTGGTTTGGCCATTTTATATTTTATCACTTGAATGCCATTTCTCTGATCATGTCTGAGAATAATCTAGTTAATGAATTTTTTTGGGACAGAAGAAAATTGAAGGAGTTAAGACCAGGAACTAGACTCACCCCTAGGCATGGGTCATAATGAGAATAATGGATTTGGGTCATCTCATGACCCTGAGATGAAGAGAATCAGGTAATTGAAGTAGCAGGGACAGAAAAAGAGCCAGAAGACCAAAGGTGGAAATCAAGAAAATGTAAGAGAATATAAAATACAAGGCATGGAGTAAGGCAAAGTTAAGAACCAAATCTAGTGGATACAGGGACTGGCCAGGTAACTAAGAGCAGAGCTGGGGTCTTGGTATGTGAAGAACTGATCAGGGATTTGTTCCAATTCTAGCCACTTTCTAAAATAAGTTCTAATTCCTAGGGGTGCATTTTATCATTATTTCCTTTTCCACACTACTGTATCTGCCGACCCACTCTGTTGGCTTGTTTCTACCCTGTTCTTGAATGAAGTTTTACCTTGATTCCATAGCTTCTGTGCACATTCTAAATAGTAACCCGAAAAGTCTTAATTTTTAAGTCAGTAAACTCTTGATCTAACCTAATGTTAGAACCCTAAGCCCTCCTCCAATTTAAAACTTGTGTACTCCAACCCACTCCTTGGGCTCAACCCAGGCTAGCAACCTGTGATGAAGGAGAGGGCATGGTTAGCTACTTCTCCTCCTTTCCCCAAAACTGCCTGGCTGCTTTTTCTCCCCATTTATAAATCTGCATCAGAGGCTAGACGGGAAGCGGAAGGGCTGTGACATGGGGTTGAGGGGGAAGAAGGGACAGACTGTTTGATGGGTACATTTTCACCCATCTTTTTGCCCTCTGGGATGTCAGACACCTAACCAATTCTTTTTTTTTTTTTTTAAGATTTATTTATTTTAGAGAGAGTGTGCCAGCATGCAGGAGTGGAGGCGGGGGAGGGGAAGAGGGAGAGGGGAAGCAGATCCCCACTGACCGAAGAGCGGGGGCTGGATCTCACGACCCTGAGATCATACCTGAGCTGAAACCAAGAGTTGGATGCTTAGCCGACTAAGCCCACCAGGCACCCTGACACCTCACCATGCTTTATTGATTGGTGTTTTGGGGGGTATCTAGAGGTGGTCTCCTCCCTCCTCTAGAGGTCCCCCCAGCAGTCCCCTTGATGTGGGCAATTGCTTCAGAGGTTGACGGCTCTGTTCCTTAGCTGGCATCGGCACACTCCTCAGGAGCTCCCAGGAGTTCAAATCCACAGCAGCCCCACTGTTGGGAGAGTGTAGACAGCTCCAGAAAGCCCACTTCACTGTAGGCTGGGTGTCCCTGGCCAGTGTCTTACCTTTAGGCTTTGATTTTTCTGACAACTATGAAAAGACTTTGAACTGGTTCCTTTGAAGTCACCTTGGCAGGGCTTGAACAGGGCAGTGGCGGCGAAGTCTGGCAACAACCTCGCTCGCAGCTGTCCTCTAAAGAATCATCCCCGCTGGGCTTCACCCCAGCTGCCTTCCCCTCATCTTGCCCTGGACTCCAGCGATGGCCCGAGCATCACAAAACTGGAGTCAGGGTTTCTGGGCCGGTTCTGCACAGGTGATCTGGAGCTGACTGCTAATGGCCTTTGGGGCTTGACCAACATCACAAGACCCCAGAAGAGTCCGATCTAACACGGGGCGACTCATCTGGAAGGCTCTCTAGCGCGCCTGCCTGTGGTGCTGCCCCGTCAGCGGCTGTTCCTGACTTTCCTGCCGCGTCCCACGGCTTCCCGGGCGCCGGCAGCTTCAGGCTTAAACGTACAGGGTGGATCATTCACCGTGTCCAGCTACTCCACTCTGCCCCTCGGTTCATACAATTTAAATCTGCCTGTGCCACGATTTCAACATTTTAGAAGACATAATACTTAACTCCCTGGACAGTGGGAAGATGACACGAAAGCCTGTTTGTGCCGTACTGACCCCAGTGCCGGGTCTGCAGGAGGCACTCGGTAAAGGGCGGTTTAAAAAGTTGTGTCTGGGGCCCCTCAGAGGGGCATGTGACTCTTAACCTTAGGGTGAGGAGTCCAAGCCCCACACTGGGCACAGAGTTTACTTAATTTTTAAACAAAAGATTAAAAAGTTGTCTTTGCGAGATGGATCAGCCTGTTTGAAGGATGATGCTCTTGGTGACGCTCTGGGGACGTAAAGCAGGGTCCATTCTGTGTACTTGAGGTGTGGGTTCAAGAGCACCCATCTGTAGCAGGGCAGAAGCAAGGTCCTGTTGATATACCCATGGCCCAGATAGACTGTTTTGGTGAAAAAACAAAATAAACCAAAGATATTTTGACAGATCAGCCCGCTTCATAGATATTTAGTTTCTGAAGGATCAGATTTTGTTTCTTCATGTATGATGAAGTGAAACGATGATAACAAAGTGTATATCTGCCCTTTAGGACTTAGTAGGAAATTTCGCTGGTAAAACACGGTCTGTGTGAGATGCAGCTGAGTTAAGAGATAGAAAAAAAAAAGCCTCCAGTGTTCCCCTCTGGAGCACAGTCGTTCTATTAACCATGTATTTTTTTCTTCAGATTCAGTCTTTAGCTCGTCTTCAAGAATATTCTATGAGATTCTGGTAAATACTCTGCCCAATTTCACAGACAATATTTCTGAAATGGTCCCATCTATAAGCCCATCACCTTAACGTGACTAGTCATGAATGAAGCTATGTGGCCAACAGGCCTCTGCATCCTCTTCTTTAGTCCCAGCAGGTCTAAAGTAACCCAGCATGGACTTTCAAGTTCTTTTAATAACCATTTTCCTGGGGCACCTGGGTGGCTCAGTGGGTTAAGCCTCTGCCTTCAGCCCAGGTCATGATCTCAGGGTCCTGGGATCGAGCCCCACATCGGGCTCTCTGCTCAGCGGGGAGCCTGCTTTCCCCCTCTCTCTCTGCCTGCCTCTCTGCCTACTTGTGATCTCTCTCTCTGTCAAATAAATAAAATCTTTGAGGGAAAAAAAAAAAGAATCCAGTTCCCAGCATTTAGTGCTTTTATTCTGTTTCTTGAATTAGTAGTTTAAATATATGGAAACAATATATCCAAGAATATATTTATTTTAATGCAATATATTTAAGAAATATATTGCATTTAAGAATAGCCTAAAAGAACATTCATTTGACCTGAAGATGTATTTAGGCAGCCACCTGTGACCCAATTTAGGAGAAATTAAATGGGTAAAAGATTAGAACAGGCTGATGGAGTCAAGTCAATTCTTTGAGAGCAGAAATGCTGACTGAGTTTAAGTTAACGTATATTATTGTAATCAAGACATATGCATTAACATAGTAATATTGGTCCAGAATATCTTTTAAACAGACATATTCCGAGTTCCTGCTTTCCTGTGGTTGAAAGGGATTTTCTTAATGGGCAACATCAGTGTTCTAAAAAGAAAACCTGAATGATGGGGACAACTGTGGAACTGAATTCACATTTTACATGTGTATGTGATTCAGGCTTTTAAGTAACTATTGCAACACTGGCTTATTCTAGAATATGGTTGAATACGAATCCCCGTAGGTTACTCAAAACCAAGTAGTGAAGACATTTCTGTATTTTTTCCGTATTTTGTTTTTACATCAGCTCTGTTCTATAAGAGGCTGAAAGAGAGTCCTAGAAGGAATAAAGCCTGGAAGAAACTACTTCTGGGCTCTCTCTCTTGACCCTCCACATAATATTCGGTATCTAAACTTCTGTAGGACTGAAGCAAGTGCTTAGAAATACCTTTGGAATCTGAAAATAGGAAAGAAGTCAGCAGACATGAAGGCTGAGAGAAGTAGAAGTGGAGAGACGGATTCTCAGCTACCTTGTCTGTGTGACGGACACACAGAAGGGGGAGATGGAGAGTGAATGGCTGCATGGATCGACTCTTCCTCACACGCTCAAGTCCATCTCAACAGGTCAGGTAACACTTTGGATGCATGGTCTTGTAAACAGCTGAACACATCTATTCCTAATTAATCAGAAAACAAGAGGAGCCAAACTATCCTTGGGGATAAAACAAAAGATTTGTGTTTAAAGTCCGGGGGCGCCTGGGTGGCTCAATGGGTTAAGCCTCTGCCTTCAGCTCAGGTCATGATCTTAGGGTCCTGGGATCAAGTCCCGCATCGGGCTCTCTGCTGGGTGGGGAGCTTGCTTCCTCCTATCTCTCTCTCTCTCTCTCTTTCCCTGCCTCTCTGCTTACTTGTGATCTCTCTCTGTCAAATAAATAAAATCTTTAAAAAAAGAAAAAAAAAGTCCGATTTGTCTGCTTAGTGATTGTGTGAGCTGAGAAATTCCTCAGTATCTCTGAACTTCAATTTCATCCGGTATAAAATGGATGCATTAGTACATACCAAATAGGGTTCTTGTTAAAATTCAGTAGGATAATATGTAATACCACTTTTCAGGCAAAGAGGGAGCATTTGGATGCATTACACGTGATCTTCCTCACTTCACGGGAGGTCCCTTCAATACAAAAGGTAATAGTGTAAGTTTCAAAGATCGGGACGTCTGGATGGGATATCCACCAACCATGTTAGAAGCATCTCAACCATCAGCAGACCAGGCTCTGATAGCTCCTATGCAAATCTGACTGCCTCTAAAGAAGTTCATCCAGACCCAAAGGGCATTCAAAAGTCAAAAAAAAAAAAAAAAAAAAGTCAAATCAATTCATTCTTTCAAAAAGTATGTGTTGGGTGGTTGCTCTGTGCTAGATTTTGTGCATATAATTTTTGCCTGAACAAAGGTAAACTGACATGCAGGATTTATTCTGTCACAAATGTTTAAGTGACATTAACTAAGGCAAGTAATTCCAGAACTGGAGCCATCATTGCAATTCCAAATGAAGTATATGATACGGCCAGGTACACAACAGTAGGGAAGGGTGGGTCTATGCCGCACTGGAGAGCTCACATCCCTCTGAAGGACAGTCATACTCAAGTTCCTTAGAAATAAACTGAACGGATTCCCTAATAAAAGAAATGAACTGAACGGATTCCCTAATAAAAGATGGTGGCAGGCTGAGTTTGGCCTGGTGGTTCTGAGTTTATGGTTCTCTGTTATATGGTCAGGTAGAGAGCTATTTATAGCAGAAACCAGGAAGGGCTAAGCTTTACATCCTCCTTTATGTGATACGGAAGAGTAATCCTAAGCAACTGAGAAATTGCTGGCTTCCAGGTCACACACAGTGAGCTAATTGATTAATTTATTTCAGACTGAAGTTCTTATTCTGCCACTCAATACCTTACAAATCTGGTTCAAACCCATCTTTTGATCTTCTTCTCCAGCTTTTTCTCCTCTGTGCTACTCTGGCCAAATGAGACTACTCATGGTCCCCACATGCGTCTTGCACATTCCTGCTTATGTGTCCTTGCTTCACCTGGACTGCTTTTTCTGCATTTTATCAAACTCAAATACTACCCACCATTTAGGACAAAATCAGGTGTACTCTCTTCTTTATCTAAACAAACATTTTATACATCATAGTCCTCCTTCATGATACATGTTCTTTCCCTGTTGCAGACAACAGAATCCACTCCAACTGGCTGAAAGAGAAAGATTTACTAAGGGCTGCAGAAAATCTCAGAGTCACTGGAACAGTAGGAGGAGCAGTATATAGGCTAAAGGTCACTTCTCAGGACACCAAAGTACCTGCTTGCTATGGGGACTATTGCTACAACCCATCTCATACCCTTAATGCCTCTCCTGCCACTTAAACCATCAGAGCAAATATTTAGAACCTCATCTATGTCTTCCATAGCTTAGTTCTGAGCTGAAGTTTTACACAAGCATATTTATTAGCTGAACATCTATCACACATTTGCACCTTAGAGGCTAGTAAGGGGGGGAATTAGGTTTGTATTATATGGAGATTCACAGTGTGGGGGAGCTTTCAAAATGTGGAGCAGGTAATCCAAGAGATTTAGGTAAGCCCAGAATGATACACGTCTATTGAATCTGGATTTTCCTTTATTCTAGATTTTGGTTTGTTTGTATTCATTCATTCAGCAAGTATTTTTATGAACTACAATATACCAAGCACTATGATGGCTCTGGGAATCATCATCTTCAAGATTCTTCCAGCTGGGAAAGCCATAGAACTGTACAACAGAAAAAATGAATCCTAACGTGAACTATGGACTTGAGGTAAAAATAACCTATCAGTATTGGTTCATCAGTTGTAATAAATGTACCACATGAATGCAAAATGTTTAGAACAGGTGAAACTGGGCACCTGGGTCATTAAGCGTCTGCCCTTAGCTTGGGTCATGATCCCAGGATCCTGGGATCGGGCCCCACATTGGGCTCCCTGCTCAGCGGGGAGCCTGGAGTGAGCAGCCTGCTGGGTTCCCTCTGCCTCTTTCTGCTGCTCCCCCTGCTTGTGCTCATTCGCTTTCTGTCAAATAAATAAAAAAAATTAAAAAAAAAAAGTATAGATGGACGCCTGGGTGGCTCAGTGGGTTAAGCCTCTGCCTTTGGCTCAGGTCATTATCCCATGATCCCGGGATCGAGTCCCGCATCAGGCTCTCTGCTCAGCAGGGGCCTGCTTCCCTCTCTCTCTCTCTGCCTGCCTCTCTGCCTACTTGTGATCTCTCTCTGTCAAATCAATAAATAAAATCTTAAAAAAAAAAGTATAGATGAAACTGAGGGCGAGGGAGAAGAGAGGGAGTTTACAAAAAATATACTTTCTGCTCAATTTTTCTTTAAATCTAAAAATAAAGTCTATCAATTCAGAAAAAAAGCTCACATTCTAGTGCTTGGAAAAATAATAAAGTGACAATTAAAATACAGGGAAAATAGTACTATAGGACAGAGAGTGTTATAGGACAGAGAAGAGGATTTAAGTCATGTTGTAAGGAGATTTGTAGTATGAGTAATGGAAAAGTGAGGAAGGATTTCTGGAAGAAATGACATTTGGTAGTAAGCTGCAAATGGGAGGGAGCACAGAGAACGAAATTAAAGAGATTGGTGTATGCAAAGGGAGGGTGTGCAAAACTGCAGGACAGGAGGGAAACTGAAATTAGTTGAGTATGGCGGTAGTCAAGAGAGTGAGGAGAGTGTTACACAAGATGGGACTGGAGACACCCAGTGGGGACCAGGCCAGAAGGGCCTTATGTGCCAAGCCTCAGAGGTTTGGACATTGTCTTCGTAACTCCACGACAGTGTCTGTTTTGGACAATGTTTATCCCCAGAACCCAGCACAGCACTGAGCATATCGTGTTCTATTCATTGATGATTTGTAAATGCCATTACTTCTTTCTTTCATTCATTACTGTAAATGTAATTTACATTACATTAATGTAAATGCCAATACTTCTTTCTTTCATTACTGACATTCCACATAGGGAAGAGCTTTCTCTTTTCTTCCATTTATTTATTGGCTTGTTGTTTTGTTGTTGTTGTTGTTTGTTTGTTTGTTTTTAGCAGTATGGGCTCATGGATTCTTACTTTATTTCACGAGTTACAATCTGTTATTAAAATGAGTTATTTTAATGCTCTAGTTTTCCCAGATTTGACTGATAGGACCTCTTTAAGCTGGCATCTGGGTCCTTTGACATGTCTCCATTATTCTTTCAGAAGTTTCTTATTTTTTGGCAGGACAAAGTGTTCCTGGATTAAAGAAAATAAAGAAACATGAAACTGAATGCAAAATGAATTTTGGCCTAGTTCCTGGATAAGAAAAGAAAGTTTTTCTATAAGTTATTACTAGAACAACTGGCCAGATTGGGTTAGGCCTGTAGATTAGATAATAATAGTATGGTATCAAAGTGAATTTCTTGATTTTAACCGAGAACATATTCTTGTTTTAGGGAAATCCATATTGCTGTGTTTAGGGGTAAATAGGTATCATATCTGCGATCTCTCAAATGATATTTTAGAAAAACTAACAGTAGAGATTTTTATACATATGCATATTTTTGTATGCATCTCTCTCATGAGAGAGATTGATAAAATAAATGTGGTCAAACATTACCATTTGGGAAATCTTGGATATATAGAATTTTCTATAGTACTTTTGCTATTTGTCTATAATTCTGCATTGTGTTAAACACAAAATTTAAGAAAATAAGCAAGCAAACAAACAAACAAAAGAGATCTTGCCTTTCTAGGGAGAATAAATTGGAAAGAAAAATGGAGAAAAGAATCCAAGAAAGGAAGCTATTATAGTTGCCTGATGACAAATGGCCATAACGCCGACCAGGCAATGGGAGCACTGGGTGCGTGGGTTGTAAATAGACTCAAGGTACAAATTAGAGGTAGAACTGACAGGACTTTACTCTGGATTCTATGGGGGCTGAGAAAAGGGACACTTGAAGGAGGATGACTGGATTTGGGGCTTCAGTAATTTGGTGAATAGTCGTGTCATTCACAGGTAGGGCAACCTGAAGAGGGAAATTTTGCAGAGGAGAAATCGAGAACTTTTATTTGGACATTAAAAAATGGGCATTATTCATCCAAGAGGAGACATGTGACATACATGAGCAATTTGGGGCAGAATTTTGTGCTGGAAACTTATGGGGGTGGCCAGAATAAAGATGGTATTTAAAACCATCAAACTAGATAAAATTATCTCGGAAGTGAATGTGGAGGGAGAAGACAGCCTTGAAGCCCTGCCATATTTCAGAATGGATATTTCAGAATGTTGCCCTGTCATTTGTGGGGTTCAGTGCAAAGCAGAAATGCAGACCCTTTTGTTCAAAAAGTATTAAAAATTTCAAGATGGTGACAAGAGAGCTTTAAACCAAGTCTGAGACCCTTCTAAGGGGGGTAGGCACTCTGTGTGACTCCCGAGCCCTATACACAAAGAAGGAAGTTCCAGTAAAGGACATTGAAAGGGAACATTCAGAGAAATAATGAAATAAATAAAATAAAATAAGATAAAATAAAAATAAAAAGGAACATTCAGAGAGGCAAGTCTCTGAGAGTGCTCATCTCACAGAATTCAGGTTAGGAGATTTTTCAAGAAGAAAGGATGTTGGTCACTCTTTAAAAAAAAAAAAAAAGGATTTTATTTACTTAGCTGAGCAGCAGGGGGAGGGGTGCAGCGGGAGAGGGAGAAGCAGGATCCCCACTGAGCAGAGAGCCTGACCTGGGGCTCGATCCCAGGACCCTGAGATCCTGATGCCAAAGGTGGACACTTAACCAACTGAGCCACTACCCAGGAACTCCAAGGATGCTGGTTATTTTGAAAATGTTTAGGTTGGTTCAGATGAAGTAGGAGAAACTCTGTGATTTGGCAACATGCTTTACTTGAGAAAAATCATTTAAGAATATTGGACAGAGAGGGATACCTGGGTGGCTCCACTGGTTAAGCATCCTACTCTTGATTTCAGCTCCGGTCATATCTCAGGGTTGTGGGATTGAGCCCTGAGTTGAGCTCTGAGCTTAGCACAAAGTCTGCTCGAGATGCTCTCTCTCCCTCTTCCTCTGCACCCATCCCCACTAGCTCTCTCTAAATAAATACATAGGTAGGTAGGTAGGTAGATAGATCGATCAATCTTCAAAGGAAAAAAAAAGAATATTGGACAGAGAGACCAACAGAATAAAGCAAAGGTAAAGAAGCAGAAAGAATGAGTAGAATCAATCTGTTTGAGGAAGTTTTGCTCTGAATAAAAGCAGAGAGATTAAGTGATAGAGGGGAAGCTGAGGTTTTATTTTGAAAGTGAAAAATGAAACATTTTGTAGGCTGATGGTCATAATCCAATAAAAAGGGAGAGAGTGGTGATCCAAGAGAAAAATAGCCTCAATTTAACTGGCTGACTTCTCTAGCAGTTTCTTGGACTGGTTGAATACACACAGATGATTTGGGGGGTGGGGGTAGTTCTCCATAGCCCTATTGCATTTCTACACAGATTGTGAGTGGAAACATGGACTATAATTTGTCCTGGAATAATTTGTCCCTGGAAACAACTTTCCAGGGATGTTTGTGTAGTAAAAGGGCTCAGAAAATAGAGATAATAGACTCTCTCCCTCCAGAGTAAAAGGCTGGCATGCTTACTCTCCAGTATAACAAAGATAATGTCTTGAATATCATAGGTCTGTTTCCTGCCCATTACACCTGATTCAGGTTCCCTAAGATTAGGGCTCCTCTCCTGTAGAGCAGCTCACTGAATATGCTTCAACCCTCTTGGTGTTGTGGAACTGGGACTCAGGAAACCGGAGGGAAAATGCTGAGAATCTGGCTAGCACTATTGCTGAGGAGCAAAACTTCTTTGCCTCTGATCCAGGAGTTGTGTCTTTGGCCAGCACCATGAAATCGTGGCAGGTTAACTTGTTAACTTGCAAGTAGTGAACATACTTAGACGCTTTACAGTTTTTGCCAATGAGCTCCAAAGTAAGCAAGAAGCCGGATAGTTGAAGGTGTTTCTAAGAGAAGGATTAAAACCCTGGGATCATAGACCCTAACCTGAAAAAACAGGCAAGCAAGGACAGAAAAACAGTGGTGAATAGTAAATCTGTTTGCACGAGGGAGCATGTTGGGGGTAGGGATGAGGAGGGTATGTGTTGCAGAGCTTCTTAGTTGGAAGAATCGTTTGGCTGAGTCATCTTTGGATAGAGAGATTATAAACGCAAGTCAGAGTGTGTGGAATGCTTGAAACCAGTATTTCAGAGGCGGCACAGTTGCTGGAGGCAAGAAGGTCAGGATAAGTGGCTAAGGTTGGGTGAGAAAAAGTTTGGGGAACAATTCTAAGAATGTCTCAGAGCAAGAAGATGTTCAGGCTTACTTAGCTCACTTAGCATGCCAGGTCCCTAGATGATTTCTCCTTGCCACAGTTCTTAAAGAAAGCGGAGGAAGCGATCGGGGAAATGTCCCGTGGTTCTCTTTGACAGCACTCCCTCACTGATTCTTGGCCCTCATCCTCCCTGCTCTGTGCCCAACACGATCACCTGGGCTCCTTGGCCTTCAGTCTTCTTGTGGAGTCAGCCAATGAACAAATAGCACTCACTGAAGTTTGGAAGACAGGAGAAGGCAAAGAAATGAGTGTAGTGGTTTTCCTCCTGCATCTCCTCCTTGGAGTTGCTGGGGCTCTGCCTGTGACTACATCTCTCCGAAATTATAGTTTCTGTCAATCAGCCCCTCTTCCATGACCTCAGCTCTTAACAGAGTTCCAACACCTCTCCCTCATTTGTCCGTTCCCAGGACAGTGAGCCATAAGTGCTTCCAAATATCACTAGCTCCTACGCACCCCCAAGTCACATGTTCTTTCCTTAACCCTGTCACACCTCGGCAAACAGCTCCTTCATTAGAAATCCTCCTCCGGGGGCGCCTGGGTGGCTCAGTGGGTTAAAGCCTCTGCCTTAGGCTCAGGTCATGATCTCAGGGTCCTGGGATCAAGCCCTGCATCGGGTTGTCTGCTCGGTGGGGAGCTTGCTTCCCCCCTCTCTCTCTCTGCCTGCCTCTCTGTCTACTTGTGATCTCTGTCTGTCAAATAAATAAATAAAATCTTAAAAAAAA
>PISX010018199.1:0-41321 GCA_004024625.1 Mellivora capensis | reverse complement strand
GACTTTGAAAGTCTCTCACTGCCCTCCTGCTAGGTGGGTGTGGCTTGGATTTGGCTGGGTTTGCCTCCCCCCACCCTAGGGCCACAATCTTTTTAGGAAGGAAGGAGTTTGAGAACAAGATGCAGCTGTGATTGGAAGCCACCTGGCCATTTGAGCGGCGCCTAGAATTGCTGGAGCAGAGGTAGCTTGCAGGGACCTCTGGGCGTGCTCAGGGGAAGTAACTGTGGGAGGGGTGGTAAAAAGAACCAAGAGAAATGACTTAATTTGGTCATAGAAAAAGCATAAAAATGAAAGAACTTATCTGTTCCTCCTTTGTACCTGTCTGACTGCTGACCTGGATTTCTATTCCTTTTTTTTTTTTTTAAGGTTTTATTTATTTGACAGAGAGAGACACAGTGAGAGAGGGAACACAAGCAGGGGGAGTGGGAGAGGGAGAAGCAGGCTTCCCGCTGAGCAGGGAGCCCAATGCGGGGCTCGATCCCAGGACCCTGGGACAGTGGCCTGAGCCCAAGGCAGATGCTCACAGACTGAGCCACCCAGGCGCCCCTGACGGATTTCTCGCATCTGCCTCCCATCACCCACCACCCCCAGCATCAATGCCCCTGCCTCAACCTTAAGAGCATCTGCCGGGTACATCCGAAGAGGACAGAATCCAGTGAAAGAGACTTGGCCTTACTCTTGGAAGGAGTTCCCATCAGGCAACAGCTTTACCAAATATCTCTTTCTAGAGTTGGTGGAAGGGACGCCTTTCATCAGCATATACCCCTCTGGAGAATAATCTCGTATGGTAGGCTCCATTCCTTTTTCTAATTTGCTAATGTGTGGGGCAGGGCAAAGTTCTCATGACGCTTCTAATGTCAAGGAGAGTACTGACTTTAGAAATGAAAAGAGAGAAAATTATGAAAAAATATATAAAATGTGCATAAATAAAAATTTCATTAAGTAATATGTGCTGATTTTAAATGTGCACAACATTCTTGTTACTACTTAAAAATAGAATGATGAAGGATGATTTGGTGGGAGTAATTGTTTAGTAAAAAAAAAAAATCAATTTAACATCGCTGTGCTTTCAATTTCTGCTGCCAAGAAAACTCATGCTGTATCTTCTAATTCAAACATAAGTATCTCCAGAAACCTTTGGATCCCATATTACAAAGCCCCATCTGTTTTACCCTCTCCAAATTAGCATTTTAGCTTAATTCACTTATGAATTTTCTGACATTCGCTTGATTTCCCCCACTCTTGTTATCTAAAGTTGCAACTGGCATCTTTTAGATTTGGATTCAACTTGGAAAATAATTTTTAGCTTTTTAAAATCCTTTTTAGTAGTAAGCAGGGTATAAATAAATAAAATTTAAAACCACGATGCAAATATGTATGCACAAGGATGTTTATTGCACCATCATTTGCAAAAGCAACAATTGGAAACAAATGTCTGTGAACTGAAGGGTGGCTAAAGCAGTAATTGCTAAAAAGGGTGAAGTATCTATCAATCAATTGTTCAATTTGTTGATTGATACATCCTGATATGGAAGTCTGTATATGATAGAGAATAGAGAAAAAAGGAAATTGAAAAATCAGCATTCAGTTTTATGTACAGAGAAAAAAGCAAATATGGAAGGGCGCAGAAGTTGTTGGAAGTCACTCCAAGTTTGGAATGTGATTAGCTGGGGCTTGGGCGGGAGGGGGAGAGGGGGCGGGGTCAGGGGAGAGGGAGAAGGGGGGATGGGTGGGGGGAGGGGGGAAAGAGAGGTAAGTGGTTCAGGCAGCAAAGGGGGCAGTCACTTTTCTTTCTGTAGGCTCGTGTTACGTTTGAGTCTTCTACAATAAGAATGCGTGGCTTTAAATTATTTTGTAATTTAAAAAATCCAAACCAAAGCAAAAATTCTTTGAATTACCCAGCATAGGTAATGAAATCGCAAATGACACAAATAAGGGTCATCAGAAATTTTGAAGAGTTCCTTTCTATTTGTATTTTGAATAGTTCCATATCCACACGCAAGGCAAAATAAAAAGGAAAGAAATTTAAAACATACACGAGAGAAAATGATTAGAGCTGAAGAAAACAACTAGCATACACAATTGTCTGTCTAGAAAGCATAAAGAGATTACAGTTTTAGGCAGAATGCAAGGCAGAAGCAAACACAGATTTGTGCTTGGGGGACGACATTTTTCTAATCCTGATGATAATAAGCATACATTGCTGTCACCGTATGGCGGGCGGTATCGTAAATAATTTTACTTTTAATAACTCATGTGATCTTAACAACCCAGTTAGGAAGAGTCTATAGTTATTCCCATTTGATAGATGAGAAACGGAAGCAGAGAGAGGTTAAGGCCAAGGTCACACAGCTAACCCTTTTCAAGAAAAGGATGGAGCTGGGATTCAAACCCATGAGGGTTCGAGGGGTGAACCCGAGTCTAGACACATAACCACTCTCGTGAAGCTGTAAGGCCAGACGCGATTGTCTACTCAGCAGGCACATGTATGCGGCGGGGAGTGGGCACCGCCCCAGGGATGCAGGTCCAGCAGCAGCAACTTTCCCCTGAGCTCCCCGAACACACCCAGGTGCCCTCAGCAATCTCTCCCCACACATGCACCCAACTGTTTCTCCGATTGCTTATTTTCCGGTATTTCTTTGTAACTGCACCTAGATGAGGGGGCTAGCTTGTCTTGGAAAGCAACTATGGAAGGACAGGGCATCAGAGAGTTTGGGGGACTCTGAGTTGGGGTGCTTGTTGGGAGCAAGGACTAGAAAATCCGTCAGAGCGAACGGACTGCTGGCAGAGGTGGAGGGAAACTGAACGGGAAAACTATGATTTGACTTTCTCCTGCCCTGCCTCGTCGAACTAGCTCTAGGTAAAGGATAGTGTGAATCACCTTTTTTAGTCAAAAAGGAAGTAGAAGCCGGAGCCCAAACTCAAGGATGTTATTAATCATGCTAACATGAGAAGGACATCCACAGAGGAACCCAGAAGATGGAAATAAATACTGAGCTGGGGCTCGGGGCTTTGAATCCCAGGCCAGTGGCCGCTGAGTTACGTGACCACGGGTAGACGACCTCACCCCCGAGAACCTCTGGGGGACATATGCCCATGTCAGTAGGTCGTAGTCGGGATCGAGGAAGTTATGTACACCAAGAGTGGTTGACCTGGTAGACCCTTAGTGCTCAGGCTCTATCTGAAGGAGGCAGGTAGGACACAGGAAATAAATTCCTTCCCTCCCTCGGCCTACAAGGTGTCACACCAGCATCTAGCCCTGCAGGCCTTCCCAGCCTCCTCCTGCTCCCTTCCCCTTTGTCTTTCACAGACTTGCCCCCCAGAAGTCTCCAGACTTCAAATTCTATCAGGAAGTCCAAAACTGGCCTGGGCTAGAGAAGTAGCCACATGCTCTCGAGGATGGGAAAGAGGCCTTGAGAGAAGAGGCTGAGGGGACTGAAGAAGGAGGGTTGGCCGGCCGGTCAGCGAGGCACAGCGTCAGTGCTAGAAGCGTGGACGCCCCCCACATTCCCATTCCTGGGCTAGTGCACTTGTCCTCCCTGCACCGCTCCGAGAAAGGGGCTTGCCGTGTAGCTCACAGCGCTCCCTTTCTCTGGGACATTGTCCAGGCCGAGGGGGGCCTGTTGGCCCGAGTGTTAGCTGTCACACCCTCCCACCCAAGGGTGACCCCCAGCCCCTGAGCACTGACTGGTGTGGAGGTACATAGGGCTGCCCCTTTGCCTCAAAAGTGAGACTCCCAGAATTCCCGCCCTGCCCAGCCGTTCTCCTTCCTGCTTTCCCTCTACAGGCTCCCCATGCATCGCAGGCCCTGGAACCCCGTCTCAGGGTATGGGGGAGACTCTAAGGAAGGGATTTGGGGGTTCACTCACCCAGCCACGAGGACCCGATGGAAAACCTGCTTCAGAAGCTCGAGAACACTTGCTTAAGACACACATGCCTGGGGGGTCTGGGTGGCCCAGTTGGTACAGCGTGTGACTCTTGATCCCAGGGTCGTGGGTTCAAGCCCCACACTGGGCATGGAACCAACCTAAAAAAAAAAAAAAAGTAAAAGGGGTGCCTGGGTGGCTCAGTCGGTTGAACATCTGACTCTTGATTTCAGCTCATCGTGGGATCGAGTCCCACCTTGGGCTCTGGGCTCTGGGCTCTTGTGCTCTGTGCAGAGTCTGCTTGTCCCCCTCCCTCTGCTCCTTCACCCCCCTCTCTCAAATAAATAAATAAATAAATAAATAGTTTAAAAATTGCAGATTCCTGAGCCCAACCCTGGTTCCACTGAGCCAGAATCAGCTGGGGCCATGAGAGTCTGCCTTCCCACAGCCTTCCCACTGTGCTCAGGAACACTCAGGTTTGTGCAGCGCATTTACTGGCCCTTCTGCCCTCCCGTCGCTCCTGGCATCTCCACTTAGCCCCGTCTTCCTTCCCTGAACATGGCCCTGGGGCCTCTCCTTGCACCTGTCCATTTGCGTGGCGCTTGTCGGGTGCCCACGGTCAGACGGGAAGCCGTCCTTCATGGAGTCACCCCAACTCTCCTCCTTCACCTCCCAAAGGCAAAACTACCCATGCCATGAACTTGACACTTGAGTATATTCTTCTTTACATGGTCAGGCACTTTTTTCCCACGACACTTCCCCTGATCTGGGCTCTGATCTGCTTGAGGACCTCGAATGGGGCTTAAACGTCTTTGTAGCCGTCCCCCTCAGCACTGTGCAAACATTTAAAAGTGTTTCCTTCATTCAATAAATTGTTATTGACTACTATGTGCCAGGCACAGTATTAGACTCTGGCGATCCAAAGATAAATAGATTGTTCTTATCTCGGTGGGTCCGCACAGTTCAATTGATTAAATGCTTTCAAGAGTGGATTTATTGTAAAAGGATCTCTAAAGACAGCGTCAAAAGGTGTTGTTTTTTTTTTTAAGATTTTATTTATTTATTTGACAGACAGAGATCACAAGCAGGCAAGAGAGGCAGGCAAGGAGAGAGAGGAGGAAGCAGGCTCCCCGCGGAGCAGAGATCCCGATGTGGGGCTCGATCCCAGGACCCTGGGATCATGACCCGAGCCGAAAGCCGAAAGCCACCCAGGCGCCCCCAATAGGTTTTTGTTCATTTATTCATTCAATAAATATGTATTAAGCACTGATTGTGTGCCAGGCACGTAGCGACCAGAAACATGATGGTAAGCGAAACAGACATAGGATCTGTTCTCCGGAAGCTTATGGTTCAGTGGAAGAGACATATTGATTATGTGATTATACGGATTACAGCTACAAAATATGGCAAGTGCTCTTAAGGAAAAGGCAGGGTTTAAAGCACCTAGCCTTACCGAAGTTTAGGTAAAGCTTCAATTAGGCAGCCTGGGGAGAAGACATGAGGGAACTGGCAAGGTGCAGGGAACAGCATGTGCGAAGCCCTTGTAGTGGGAGGAGTTTGGCTTCTGGGACCTGAAAGAAGGAGACAGAGTGAGCTCCCAGGGCCGATGGGCAGCAGAGGGAGGGGCAGTGGGAGGTGAGAGGTCAGGGAGGCAGGAATCCGATCCTGGGGTCCTGCTCTTCATTTTAAGAACCATCAGAAGCCAGTGAAGATGTCAGTCAGTGTGAGAAAGCAAATGAAAGGGCTCCTAGGCTGGAGTGTGGGGCTCTCACCAGGCTGCAGGAGCAGGCCTTGCCCCTCACGCCCTTTCCCACACGGGACCTCTGCCCAGGCTGGTCCCTCTGGCAGCGATTCTCGTCCCCACTCTCCAAAGGCGAAGGACGGTGGCCTTAGGTCTGAACCTGAAAGCCATCTCCTCCCAGAGGCCTGCCTGGCCACACCCCTCGATGACGCCCCTCCTGCTTTCTGTCTTAGCCGCCTACTCCTTTCCTTGCTGCGCTTATCACAGCCGGCGATAATTTGGTTTATTGACTTGTTTTACTTGTTTTTAGTCGTCCTCACGTAAGCTCCCCGGAGGGAAAGAACCATGACTGTCTTGGCTCCTCTTTGCCTCAAACAGTATCTGCTACAAAGTGGCTGCTTGTACATCTCTGTCTTGGGGGGGGTCGGGGGGGGGGCGCCCAGGGGGGCCCAGCTGGAGGGACGGTGATGCGGCCGTAGCCGGGGGCAGAGAGCAGCGAGGAGAGGAGGGGGCTAGGCAAGGCCTTCTCAGAACGTTTAGGCTCCGAGATGCTTTTCACCCTTCATTGCTGAGAACCTCAGTGACTTTTCTTTATGTGCGTGATAGCTATCAAGATTTGCCATATCAGAAATTAAAGTGGAGAAAAATCTTAAAATCTTGATTAATTGATGTTAAATGAAAAATAAGAAGCCCAATACTTAGTAAGATAATTTTTTAATGAAAAATAACCGTTTTCCCAAACAAAATCTAGAGTGAGACAAGTGACATTGTTTTACATTTTTCCAAATTCTGGAAACATCTGGCTTATTACAGTTGGACTCGTGTCTGCTTCTGCACGTAATGTGTTCCAGTACCTCATGCCACAGAACCTCCGGAAGGCTCTGCGGTACGCTGGGGAGCCAGCTGGGAATGGAAAGGGCAAATAACGCCTCAGTTGGAAGGGTCTGGGACAGCGGACACCCCAAAAGGACTCGGGAACATTCCCCCGCCTCCCACCTCCCATCCCTGCAAGGGACCCAGACAGCCTGTGGGAACTGCTGAGTAAGGAGACATTCAGAAGGCGATACTGACAGGCCTTCGCTATGTTACTGTAACAATTGCTAATAGTTACTGCGAGTTTATTACACGCCAGGCATTTTTTTTTTAAGATTTTATTTATTTATTTGACAGACAGAGATCACAAGTAGGCAGAGAGGCAGACAGAGAGAGAGGAGGAAGCAGGTTCCCTGCTGAGCAGAGAGCCCGACGTGGGGCTCGATCCCAGGACCCTGAGATCATGACCCGAGCCGAAGGCAGAGACTTTAACTCACTGAGCCACCCAGGTGCCCCCGCCAGGCACATTTTTAAGCTTCACAACAACTCTGTGTGGAAGGCAGTCTTTCACACATGCGAGGTGTTGAGGACTCGGGGGTTGACCAACACAAATTCTGCTTATGTGCCTGTGTCTACCTTTTTCACGACAAAATTGGACATTTTTATTTTTGAGAAAGTGACCAAAATGGTTAAGGATGAATGCTCAGTTTCGGGGGATGGTAAGGCTAAGTCCAACTCCAAACAGCAAGCCTCGGACATAAAACTACCCTCTGTTACCTTCCACGATTCAGTTACTTTGGAAATCTGACTTTGATTTAAATGTATTTTTGAGTCATTTCATTTTTAAGAGTCATTTGGGGATCTTTAAAAATTAATTAAGACTTTTGTCTTTGAGGCTTAATTCCTCCACTTCTGGCATATTATCTATGGCTGTGAGAAAAATGCCAATCATTTGGGTAATTTGCACCTAAAATAAAGGTGCAGGAAAGTTGAAATTAGAAGCAGCTAGAATAGCAGCAGTTCCTTGTTTTTTTTTTTTTTTTTTTTTTTTTTTTTTTTTCTGTTAAGGTTTTGGACCAAAATTCACAGAACCCTCCTCGGTCTGTCCAGTTTCCTCTTCGAGGTGTGGGGTTCAACACTGGCTCATCTTCACCAGGTAGCATTCCCGGTTCCTCCAGCTGAATCTCCACCTCTCCTCTCCTGTTGGCGGCCTCACTGCTTCACCTGTGCGCTTTTCTCCTCGTGATATCGACCCCACTTGGCATCTCCCTGGTCCACACCCGCCCCGATTCTCTCCCAGAGTGTGGTCAGTTTTCCAGAGCACATCCCCTCGGGGGTGCCTGGTTGTCCCCCGGCTGATCAAACGCAGACCCTGTGTCGGGCACTATAGCATTTTACACGTGTTCTGTCATCTTGTGCTCACAAAAGCCCCATGAGGCTGCAGTTACCCATTCTGGGGTCGGAAAATGAGTTTCGGGGTGCTAAGTAATTTGTTGGCCGGGAAAGCCACAGCCCATGCAACTGGGCAACAGAGAGGCATTCCTGGAGCCCGTGTCTGTCCAATTCTGAAGCTTTGCTCTGAATCACACTGAGCTCTCTTCACCTCTGTGGCTTTTTAAACACTATGTCCTTTGCCTGCTTTTCTTAAGCTCCAATTCAAGCATCTTCTCCAAGGAAGTGTCCCGTGGCCCAGTCCCGGGTGCCCCTCTCTGCTCCGGCCGCCTCCTGCTCACTAGCACACTAGGCTTCATACGTGTTTCTTTTCTCCCAGGAGACTGTGCTTTTCACCGAGTCTCCACCCTCAGCCTGGTCCCTGGCAAGCAGGGATGTTTCCTATTAATAACTGATACATTCTTCTCCTTCTTCTTCTTTTTTTTTTTTTGCTAAATTAGTTAACAAATGAAGTCCATTTGTGAGCCTATTGTCTGTAATCTGAACTAAAAATAGTGCTTGCATGTTGCTGGAATCGTGCACGCACTGTCAAGGTACGTCATGGGTTAGTAGAATGAGTGGGTTGACTGTTGTGTTTCCCACAGTTTTACTACATTTCTTTTTTTCCTCCCCAGGAAAATACAGTCTACATTTGGGGAATGGTTTTAGGCCTAAGTTTTCAGCCGTCACTGACCATTTGTGGACTGCCCTTGAAGCTGATTACTTTTTACCATCTGTTTAGAACTTCCTTCATGGATAACTGGCTGTCCACCTGTACACTTTGTCCTTTCTTCCTTCCTCAAATTATGCTCCTTGTCAAGGGCATACTGCTTGCCAGCCCCTATCCTAGGCATGAGGGCTCCAGGTGGGCCACAGTGTCCCTGGAATTGTCCCTAGGATCGCACAGGAAGACAAATGGCCACCCCAGTGTAGACTATTGCCCTGACAGTGTTGATCAGTTGTCCAGCTGGTCCTAAAGGACAGGCACACACCTGTGCACAACACCTTAAGGGAAAGAAGATAAAATCCATTCAGATGGTGTTGTGAACATCTCATTGCCTTGACTATGCAGGATCAAGATGGCACCCGCCTGTCCTTTGCTCTATAGCTAAATGCACTCAATAAATTCATTCATTCATTCATTCATTCATATTTCCAGGGATCAGTGTATTCCTGAGGATCCCTCAGTTCCACTGGGACAAAACAGTTTGAAAAAGTGCTAAAAGAAAATGTTGATTTTGACCAACCTTGACTTCTACTCTAAAGCCTAATCTAAAGAAGTTCTCACTGGGTTCTGGAGCTCTGCTTCTGGAGGACAGAGATGGACACACTCGTTTCTGTACCCTCGATGTGGCCTAACACATGGGAAGTGCTCAGCAAGTTGGTTATAGGACAGCCTTGATGCTGTCCTTCGATGCCGATACTTATATTCACTGGATTACATACGCAGCTGGAGGGATTTCATCTGGGGTGATATTCACTGCAAGGAAGGACCCTGACATGCCTGTTAAGTCTAGAAATATATTTGATTGCCTACTGGGCCCTGAGTGACCATGGGAGTGAGTATACGGATAGATGATGATCTCCAGCTCTTTCATCTTTCATTGCATCTTTCAGCGGAAGCTCTGTAATTACCGTAAGATAGGAGATGCTGGCATCAAGACCAAAGCAGCCTATCCTTGGCTTGTGTCCTGAAGGAGAGCCAAGTATTATGGTAGAAAAAGCATTAAGACACAGACTTTGGAAATCTGGGTTTATATCTTTGCTGGATATAGTTATCTATTGCTGTAAAACAAATTATGCCAAAACTTAGAAGCTTAAAACTACTGACAAAGACTCTCCTTGACCAAACTTTAGGCTCCACTGAGCCCTCTTCTCAATGAGGTCTCAATCTTGGCCCAGGAGAACTGCAAAATCTTGGCACAGACAATTTTATCCACCCCCTTGAGCTTCCAGAAACAAGCTAGTGATTG
The DNA here is from genome assembly GCA_004024625.1 of Mellivora capensis. Classification (NCBI taxonomy): domain Eukaryota; kingdom Metazoa; phylum Chordata; class Mammalia; order Carnivora; family Mustelidae; genus Mellivora; species Mellivora capensis. The sequence continues at coordinate 31,497 of PISX010018199.1, read as the reverse complement.
TTCAAGTCTCTTAGTGTAAGGGGTGGATAAAACTGGTTTGTGTCCCTGGCATGACCCAGCCCCAGTTCCTGTCTGGGGGAACTCAAACTGGCCAAAGAATTTTCTGTTTGAGATTCACCCTGACCCAACACCTGCCCAGCCTAACAGTTCTCATTAAACAGCCCCCAACCTGCACTGTGTAATTTTCCACTTCTCTGACTCTGCTCAGGGCCTCAGTGGTTCCTCTTCCCTTCCCTCTTTCTTCCCTTTAAACACCCGGTCTCCCTGACTGCAGGAGTCTCAATAAAATCTGTCTTGCTCCCTTTAACAAATGCCTGGCTCTGTTTCCCTCTGACATTGCAATAAACTCTTATTAACTCCTACAATTCCAGTGGGCCAGGAATTCAGGAGATCCTCAGCTGGGTGGTTCTGACTCAAGGCTTCTCAAGATGCAGACTGGGGCAGCATTCATCCGAAGGCTTGACTGGGGCTGCGGGGTCTCCCAAGGGGTGCTGGCTGCCAGTGGAAGCCCTCAGTGTTTACCACGTGAACTTGCCAAGGACTGTTTGAATGTCCTTGTGACATGAGAGCAAGGTGGGAGCTGCACTGTCTTTTATAACCTACCCTGGAATCTACTTCCGAAATATCTCAGACGCCAGCCCTATTCACTGTGGGAGAGACTCCAGGCTGTGAATATGGGGAGGTGGGAGTCGCTGGGGGCCCGCAGGGAGCCTGGCCACCATGGCTTTCCTAGCAGTCTGTGTCATGACCTTGGGTAGGACACCAGGGCTCTCTGGGCTGGAACAAAGACTGGAAGGCTATGCTTTATCTATGAAGCCCCTCCTGGCCCTGGTCTTATCTTTTATCAAATGAGATAGCCGATCAGTGAATGAAAGAGTTAATGCGGTTACAAAAGCATTTCTCACAGAGAGTAGCTCGTTTGCCAGGTCTGGCCCAATTCCTAGAACTGGGTAGCTTGTTTTGTGGGGGAGGGAGGGGTCGCAGCAGCTGTCTGGGTTTCCCATCATGTCCCTCTTGCTTCTGAGGTCAGGGAGGTGGGAGGGGATGTGAACAGGTGGCTCCTGACCAGGCTGGCTAGGATGAATCCTACCAGAAAGACACTAAGGATTTGGAAAAGAACATGCAAGTAGGGGAAGCTGGCAGGCTGCCCTTGGAGGGAGCTGGTCCTGGTTTTGCTCCTTTTAGGAGTTTTGCACCTGATTAATGATTCTGTTCAAGGCAGATTAAGCTGCTGGAACCTTCTCCATTTAGCAACGCCAGCTCTTTCCTGCTCTTAACACTTCTTTTGGCTAATCTCGCCTCCCACACCCCAACTTGTTCTCGGGGCAAACCACTGGTCCAGGAGGAACTGAGTTTTCTCCTGGAAGGGAGGGAATGACAGCCTCATGGACTATACTCCCTGAGGTCAGAGACTGGGAGCTGTTACAAGCCGGGCAGGCTCAGGTTCAAAGCCCACCTGTACCCTGGACTCTGAGATTCTCTTGATTCCCTCAGTAAGCTTCACTCTGAGCAAATACTGTCCCTTGCAGAGGTCAGTTCCTGCCTCTGCTCTGCCTTCCCCAGAACGGCAGGGGAAGACAGGGAGCAGGCACCCAAATCAGGAAGTTGAAAGTAGTGGCTGTTATTCAAGAAACAAACAAAGCCCTAACCCCACATCCCTCCTCCTCCTGCCCTCTTCCCTCCTTCCTCACGTGAGACTCTGCGAGAGCACAGTCCCATTTACCCGTCACAACCCCATGATGGACATTACAGCAGTGGAGTCCAAGTTGCTTCCCTACTCTCCCCTTTCCTGCAAGACCACTTTTAGCGCTGGTTGACCAGTCATCTGGCAAATCTCTCTTCCTGCAGATGGCTGTCAAGAGGATAGGACCTGGGCGACTGCGGGTGGTGAGGGGGCAAAAACCAGACATTTGCAGCCTGCCCTCCAGCCCTGCCCACCCCTTCTTCATGGACTTTCCCTGCCCTCCTTCATGCCGCTCTTCATTCAGCAGGGACCCCAGGATCCCCCTCCAGAGAAAGTAGATCGTCGTGGGCTCAGGGTGCCAAGTACCCTGCGGCCAAGGAACTCCGCACAATGCTCCTTTATGCCTTGCTGTGTGCTCTCCTTCCTGGCCCGGCTGCCCCGAGCGTGGTTTTCCTCAGTCTTTCTTCACTATTTCTTTTCCACTTGACTTAGTTATTACAGTACATGGATGGTAGGGGAGGAAAGACCCTGGAGGCCAGGCCTGGCACCAGCGCCTGAGCGGGAGGGGGGCCCCCTGGACCTCCTGTGACTTCACGGGGGCGGGGGGTGCATCACATGCCCACAGACAGGGCCCTGGACCCACCCACCTTCCAGAGGCAGGGCCTGCCTCCTGGTCACGGCTTTCCTGTTGGGGTTCTGGTCCCCACCAGCCTAGGATATTTCTGGAGATCACTGAGTGTGGAGTGGGGGGTGAGGGAGGCCCTTCTTGCTCAGCTCCAGACTAGGTATAAAAAAGAAACCTTGCCCCAATTCAAGGCCAAGAATGGATGTTGAGGAGATCAGGGATTTGGGGGACTTCCTGTCTGTGGACAAAATCTCAGTGTGGCTATCTGTGCCCCCCGCTGCCCTAACCAGCCCCATTTAGCCTCACCCCGAAGTCAGGCCAGAGGGGGCCCCGTCCCTGCTCACAGATTTGACCTCCTCCTTCAGTCACAGTCTCAGGGGTTCCTAGAACCTCTAAGATCTACACAACGCAGCACTGACATTCAATATCTGCTTTCTGTTTAAATAACCTTCTAAATAAAACTCTTCTAATTGGTAATCAGACAACTGGAGTTTCACTTTCGAGACCACAGGCTTCCGGGGGAAAATGCAGACGCCAATATGGAGGACAAAGTTCCGCCTGCATCCTTGGCCACCCTGATGCTCCCCATCATTTAAGCCAACCTCACACAAGTGAGCCCCCACCACGTGTACTGCTGGAGGAGATGACCAGCTCCTGTTTACTGCTGACAAAATGTGGAGGGGTGGAGAGGAACCAGGGGCAAATTTTCAGGAGTGATAGAGCTCACGAATCTGTCCAGAGTGTTGGATGTAGTAAATGTGATTGCAAGGGGACTCTGGTCTGGGTAGGGGACAGTCCCTGCAGAGACGCCCAGGCTGCTGCAGGCCGGGGCCGTGCTGCTAGGTGCCTGCACATTAGAACACGCGAATACATCTCTACCAGGCATGAAATAGATGCTGCTCCCCCTCTCCCACAGCCCTCCCCCAAATCTGTCTACTCCAGCCCCACTCTAGGCACCTCCTGGAGCTTCTTCAAATGCAGCTGCTAAAGGGTTAAGTCCTGCATAGCTGGTGGCCAGGACCCTGTTTCCCTGTTACAGCTAGTATCCCTTGTCAAACGTTTCAAGTGTTACCCCTGGCTATACGGATGACTATCGTATGTGTTGGCAGAGAGATCTGGAAGGAGCTTTGCTGTGGCAATGCCTGAAGGTCTGATTCACTGAATCTGAGAGTGAGTTCTGGTATATGGGGGGGGGCCCATGGCATTAAACCCGTTCCTAGACATCGAAATTTGATTTATTAACATTGGCAGCAGTTACAGGCCATCTTGCCAACAAACTTTCTGAAATTGAAATCACATGAAACTTTCCTAGTTCCTGCTAGTGCCACATACGCCCTTTCCTTTCTAAAGCAGCAAATTCACTTAAAAATAATTAAGAAAAGATTGATGGGATTTTGGAATTGTAATGAAAAAATGATCTCATTAGTGAGTCGTGAGTCAGGGCCAGGCTCTGTCAGATGTATGCACTTCGGCATAATTAGAAGAAGCTGATACAAGGGCAGCTAATAATGGCACGGATTAAAAAATTAAAATGGTTTCCCTTTATACTTTTTGGCTGCACTGAGAGTCTTCCTTTTGCAAAAATTCATAAAGAGATCTCTTTCAAAAGAACCCTATCAAGCGGAACAGTTGGTGGAAAGGAAAATGGCAGCAGAGAGAATTAAAAACACTAACTAAAAGGCATCTTTGCACCAAATCTGTCATCAAGTGTCACTTAGGTTATGGTCCCACATCAGAAATGCTCTCGGCCACTGATCTTCAAGAGGATAAATACTCCTGAGGTGAGTGTATTTTAAAAAGAGCCACTAGATTAATCCTATAAACTCCATATAACCTCTGATCTAAACTATACCATATACACAAAGCAATTCCTCTTCCGAAGAGACGTGTAAGCTCCGGGAAGGCCACAGAGAGCTGGGAGTGAAGAGATGAGAGCCTCGTTTCTGCTCCTTCCACTGGGGTGACCCAGGACCCACCAAGTCTAAGCCTTGATTTACTCATTGATAAAATGAGGAGGGAAGACCAGCCTGTGCGTCTGACTGTGAGAGTCAAATGACAGAATGTTTACAAAGCAGGCATTCGTTCAAAATCGTTTTTCTCTCCCTTTTCCTTAGGAACCTTACTTAACTGACATTTGAAAGTTAACAGTTTCCCTTTCCTCATTTCAGAGTTGGCCCAGTAGCCTGGAGGTCCATGGCGCAGCAGAGGAGCACGGCGAGGAAGGGAGGGTGGGGTAAAAGGGATGGGCAGTGCGTGCCACTTGTACACAAGGCAGAACTGGGCTGGATGCTGCGGAAGTTCAAGGTCACTGAAAGCTGCCAAAAGGGAATGAGTGTGTGAGGGTGTACGAGGAGCCAAGGCTTAGGTTATCTACACTCCTGGGCCCACAGTTCAAGTACTGATGCCCCCCCCACACACACACCATGCCTCCCTCCCCTGCCTTCCCAATCCAGCAGCAAAGGGTCAATGCCCATCATGCCAGGGACCTAGAGGCCCTCCTCTATCTATGCCCAGAGTTTTGTTGTGATTGGATGGTGCCTAAGATGTGGGCGTGGTCAAATATTTTCAGACTCACCCCTGAGTGTGTGAGGGAGAAGGGACTTCATGAGCTTGCTGGTGTATGAAGTGACCCAGACAAGAAGAATGAGATTTGGACCAGCAAATCAGAGAGGGCACCGCAGGGAGGAGGAACAGCATGGATGAAAATAGGGAAGAAACAAAATAAGGCACTGATTTGGAAAACAGGAGTGGGAATTGGCAAGCTGGTAGGAGACCAGGATAAAAATGTTATCAGGATACTGTTGAAGGTCTTGACCTTTAAGTGAGGAGATTTAACTTTATTCAGTTGGGAGGCACGAAAGATTCTTGAGCAGGGAAGTGATGGAGTATTAACTTTGAAGAAATATGTAAGAAAAGACACAGGCAGAAAACAAAACCAAAAAAACTCCATAGCAAGGACAGAAGTATGGGAGCCTGAATCAGGATGTTCTTAATGGAAATAAGAGGGAAAAAAATGGGTATAAGAGATAAGTAGACACTATCAACCAACTAAACATTCTTAAAAGTTCCTGAGACAGGCTCTGACCCCAGTGTCACTCCTCCAGACATGATCCCAGAAGAGTTAGAACCCCACGTCCATGATGTTTCTCATCCCTGACTTCCTTACCACCCAGAATGCTATGCCTCCACTCAACTGTGTTCTCATTCTCCTATTGGTGAGGCCCCCGGTCTCCCCGCCTTCTGTAGCGCCTCTCAGTTTACTGACCATCTGCCATGTGCCAGACAGTGTGGGGGCCTTTGTGTACATTATCTGATGGAAAACATTTTACCTCCCCATTGAGTCAAAGGCTATCTCCAGAGCTGTGGTGGGTGGACATGGTTTGTTCATGTTCTCAAGGACTTGAGATCAACTTCCAAATCATCACACCTCTACCCTAGTATAAAACTCCACATACTCTTTGTGGATTTGCCATTTGATAGTATTACTTTTTATTCCTCCTCCTCTATGGTATCTACTCAAATCCTGGCCATGCTTCTGTGTTCGCTGAAGGCTACTGCACAGGTTTAATCTTCCATCATAATGTTCTGAGTGACTTCAGTGCCCATTTGGACAATCCATATAAAACCAGCCCAGGGTGCCTGGGTGGCTCAGTCGGTTGAGTGATTCTTGATATCAGCTCAGGTCAGATCTCAGGGTTGTGAGATTAAGCCCTCCATTGAGCTCCACACTCAGTGGGGAGTCTGCTTGAGATTCTCTCCCTCTGCTCCCCACTGCTCCCTGTTGCGCACGCACACACACACATACACATACACACACTCTCTCTTAAAAAAAAAACAAAAACCCAACCCAGCCCAACATCCCTTCACTTCCCACTCCCACAGTCTCCTTCTTTCTCTTTTAGCCATCTATTCCAATGGTGCACATAAAATTTGCCATCTCTGGAACCAGACCCTTGTCAGAAGTAACTCTCCAACTCTAATTTCTTGTTTTTCCAGTTTTGTCACATTAAACACAAACGGTAAGAGCAGGCATCTTCATTCTGAATTTCAAAGGGAAATCTTTCAACATCTCTCTATTAAGTATACTTGCATAGGAGAATTTTATAAAATATTTTAATGCATCTATTAAAATGATTTCTCCTTTTTCTGTTAGCGTGCCAAATTACCCTCTATTTTAGTGAACGAATTTTACATTCATATTATATACTCAAATTGGTCATGATGCCTTATACATTTTCAGAATTGAAAATAGTTTGGACTAGTTTGGAAAATAGTTTGGAAATATTTGACATTTTTGTATTTATGTTTATAAATGATATTGGCCTGATATTTTAAATTTTTTTCATGTAATATCCTTGGCAGGTTTTAATACAAAGTTATATAGCCTAGTATAATACTGCGAGGAACATCCTCTTTTTTTCATGTATCTTGGGAAAGTTTGTGTGAGATTGGTTTTATTTCATGTTGATAAGAGTTCGCAGGAAAAGCCATCAGGGCTTAGAGTTTTCTTTGCGGGGATGTTTTAAAATTACAGAGTTAACTTCTTTTATATTTAAAGGACTATCCAGGCTTTTTATTTCTTTTTCTGTCAGTTTTTTTCCCCCCAAAAAATTTTCAGATTTTTACATTAATTTATTTATAGCATATTCTTATTATCTTTTGAACGTCTGCAAGTTCTATAGTGATGTCTCTTTTTTCATTCCATATTTACTTTGTGTTTCTTTCTCCTTTTCCTTGAGCAGTCTTATCTGAGATTTATCAATTTAACAAATCTTTCACAAGAACCAATTTTTGACTTTATTGATTTTTCTATTTTATGTTAGTTTTCTATTCCATTAATGTATATTTTTTCTTATCTTTTTATTTTCTTCTTCCTGCTTCTAATTTGGTGTTTTCTGCTACTACTGCTATTTTGAGAGATGGTTAAGTCATTAATTTTCAGCCTTCTTTGTATGTCTGTTTTAAAGATTTTATTTATTTATTTGAGAGTGAGTGAGAGGGAGAGAGAGAGGAGGAGAGAATCTGAAGCAGACACTGCACTGAGCACAGAGCCTGATGTGGGGCCCGATCCCACACCTTCAATATCATGACATGAGCCGAAACCAAGAGTTGGACACTTAACAGACTCAGCCACCCAGGAGCCCCTTCTTTGTGTTCTTTTTAAAAAAAGATTTCTGTTTTTAAGTAATCTCTACACCCAATGTGGAATCAAACTCACAACCCCAAGATCAAGAGTTGCATGCCTCACTGACTGAGCCAGCTGGGCACCCATCAGCCTTCTTTGTTAACACAGCATTTAAGGTTACAGATTTTCCCCCAAATAATTCATGAGGTGCATCCCCCTAGGTTTTACTTAATATTTTTATTAACATTAAGTTTGAAATATTTTATAATTTCTACTGTTTCCTTTTTGTTACAAAAAAAACCATGAGTTATTTAGAATTATGTTTCTTGCTTTCCATCAATATATAGATTTGAAATTTCTATTAGTGATTTCTAGCATAATTACATTTTGGTCAGGGAAAGCATTGTTTACTTCAATCATTTGATAATTGTTGAGCCTTTCTTCATGAGGCAGAATATGATTAACTGTATGTAAATGTTCCCTTTGCACTTGAAATCAAGCATGTATTCTGCAACTTTGGGGTGAAGTGGTCTACTTATATCCCTTAGGTCAGTTTCTTAATCTGCTATTCAAATTATATATATTCTTATTGATTTTTTCCTTATTCTAATAATTACTGAAGAGGGGTGTGTAGAATCTCCTAGGATAATTTTATTGAATTATTCACTTAATTATAGGATGTTGATCTATTTTATTAGGTCCACTTATGATTCTTAGAATGTGTGCCCCTCACCTTTGAAATTTGCAGACATCTGGAGCATTAGGACACTCTTTGCCAAACCTCTGTCCACTTTCTACAACTGCTCTCACTGGCTTTTTGTCTGACCAACTGCTGTTCATCTTTTAGAACTTGGTTTAATGATGTTTTTTCAAGGATGACCTGCTTAATTCCCCAGGTTTGGGTTAGGCGATCATCCTCTATTACCAAAGTGTCATCTGTGGAATTGAATCAAAAGACTTACCATATTGCATTATAACTTCCTAACTTCTTAGTCTGAATCCTTCGGTGTTAAAGGGAATCCCTCAGGGGTACTTGGCTGTCTTACTTGGTAGAGCATGTGATTCTTGATCTCAGGGTCATGAGTTCAAGCCCCACATTGGGCATGGAACCTTCTTTTTAAAAAGAAAAAGAGAAAAGGGAATGCTCCTATCTTTAAAATCCTGGAATGACAGGAGAAATACGGGTCTCTCTCTTATTCTTTTTAAAATATTTATACATGTATGTATGTAACTCAGCCTCTGACATGTATGTATGTATGTAACTCTATCCCCAACATGGGTCTCAAACTCACAACCCCAAGACCAAGCCACTCAGGTGCCCCTAGGTCTCTTTTGCCATTGGAATAATTAAGCCTTGTGCACAGAAAAGGCTCAATAAATATTTATTGTATGAATAAATAAATAAATGCTCCTATGTTTAGGTGGTTCACTTTCAACTTTCATGTATACAGTTTCTAATCCATTTCTGGCTCTTGACTCTTTTTCTCTGGGACTATTGTTCTACTCTACCTGTTTTAACCTCTAGATCCTTTTTACTGTGGGGCTGCCCATTCCAAGTGATCTCACCAGATGCCTCACCCTTGATCTATAAAATGTTGTAGGTCTGCCCTGATTTCTCAGTCCACTTATTTTCTATAGTTAGATGTCATTGTGTTACTGCCTTTAATCACAGTCCTGAGGCTGTCTGAGATTTTAGATTGGGTCTAACACAGCAGAAGGACTTAAGAATCATCTAGGGGAGCCTGGGTGGTTCAGTCGGTTTAGCGCCTGACTCTTGATTTTGGCTCAGGTCATGATCTGAAGGTTGTGAGAACAAGCCCCTCATCTGGCTCCATGCTGAGTGTGGAACCTCCTTAAGATTCTCTCTCCCCCTTTCCTCCACTGCTCACATGCAAGTGCTCTCGCTCTCTCTCTCAAAAAAAAAAAAAAAAAAAAAAAAAAAAAAAAGGAATCATCTAGATGGGCCAAGATATGCTTCAGAATAAAATTTTTTGGAGTTATTGTTTTTTTGTTTTTCACTTTAGCCTGCTTTGTTGATGGTTGACAATGTCTGTTTTCTTGTTGACTTGTTGTGCTTAGATGAGGCAGTTCATTCTTCTGTATCTGCTACCTTGTTCCTAGGACTTCATGGATTTTTGAGCCATCACCTAGTCAACCATAACTTCAGTCCTGGCTCTCTTTTGGCTGTAGCCTACAGGATGCTACTTGGGTTTGACTAACTCCCCAGAATTTCTTAGGAGAGGCACGCCATGCCTTCCTCTTGCTCACCTTGGTTCTTTGCCAAGTCTGTGATCCAGAGCAGCACTTGCTGACTGAGGACCCCAAAAATCCATTTACCACCATCACACCCAACTTGTCAAAAGCCAGTGTTGGGGCACCTGAGTGGCTCAGTTGGTTGGGTGTCCAACTCTTGATTCAGCTCAAGTCATGATCTCAGGGTAATGAGATTGAGCCCTGCCTGGGACTCTGCACTGGGTGTGGAGCCTGGTTGAGATTTTCTCTCTCCCTCTCTCTTCCCCTCCCCCACCACTCAAATGCACACATGCATTCTCTCTTAACTGCCCCCCCCCCCCCGAGACAGGGGCACCTGGGTGGCTCAGTCATTGAGCGTCTTCCTTCGGCTTGGGTCATGATCCCAGGGTCCTGGGATTGAGCCCCGAATCGGGCTCCCTGCTCAGCAGAAAGCCTGCTTCTCCCTCTCCCACTCCCCCTGCTTGTGTTCCCTCTTTCTGTGTGTCTCTCTCTGTCAAATAAGTAAATAAAATCCTTTTTTAAAAAAGGTATTAAAAGGGGTGCCTGGGTGGCTTAGTTGGTTGGGCATCTGCCTTTGGCTCAGGTCATGATCCCAGGATCCTGCGATCGAGCCCTAAGTTGGGCTCCCTGCTCAGTGGGGCTTCTGCTTCTCCTTCTCAATCTCCCTCTGTGCTCTCTCTCTCTCAAATAAATAAATAAAATCCTTTTTAAAAAAAGGTATTAAAAAAAGCTAGAGTTGAAAAAGCATTCAAGATAAAATAGTACAAATTTCTCATCTTATAGATGAAGAAACAGACCTAGAGAAGTCATATAGATTTGCCTAACATCGTTTACTCCACTTCTTCTTATAGAAGAATGACCAGGTTTATGGGCAACTCTACAACACAAAATGCAAGGTTTTTGTTTTGTTTTTTTTTAGTATAAGTACCTATTATTTAAATGTTACTGGGTACTAATGAAGGAAACAATCAACAAAACTAAAAGGCAACTTACGGAATGGGAGAAGGTATTTGCAAATGACATATCTGATAAAGTCTTAGTATTCAATGTATGTCAAGAACTTATATAACTTAACACCCCTAAAATAAATAATCCAATTAAAAAATGGACAGAAGACATGAACAGACATTTTTCTAAAGAAGACATCCAGATGGCCCACAGACACAGGAAAAGATGCTCATCATCACTTATCATCACGGAAATGCAAATCAAAGCTGCAATGAGATATGACCCAGCACCCATCAGAATGGCTAAAATAAAAACTCAAGAAACAACAAGAGTTGGCCAGGATGTGGAGACCAAGGAACACTAGTGCACCATTGGTGGGAAGGCAAACTGATGCAGCCACTGTGGAAAACAGTATGGAGGGTCCTCAAAAGTTAAAAACAGAACTACCTTGTGATCTAGCAGTTGCACTACTGAGTATTTACGCAAAGAATACAAGAACACGAACTCAAAGGGATACATGCACCTCTATGTCTACAGCAGCAGTATCTACAGCGGCCAAGTGTGGAAGCAGCCCAAGGGTCCCTCACTGATGAACGGATAAAGAATATATGTGTGCATGCATATACACACGATGGAATATTAGTCATAAAAAAAATGAAATCTTGCCGTTTGTAACAACATGGATGGAACAAGAGGGTATCATGCTAAGTGAAAGAAGTCAGAGAAAAACAAAAACCCTATGATTTCACTCATATGTGGAATTTAAGAAAAAAAACAAGCAAAGGGGAAAAAAATAAGAGAGAGAGAAATCCAAGAAACGGACTCTTAACTATGGAGAGCACACTGACAGTTACTCGGGGGGGTAATGAGTGAGACAGGTGGTGGGGAGTAAGGAGAGCACTTGTCCTGATGAGCACAGGGTGGTGTAGGGAAGTGCCGAATTACTATATTGTACGCCTGAGACTAATGTTACAATCTTTCTTAACTAACTGGAATTAAAATAAAAACTTAAAAAAAAAAAACCCAAAACAAAATAAATAGATGTTACTGGGTGCTGACTGGTTTGACTTATAAACTACTTGGGTAAGTACATGAAGCTTTGTTGTTGTTTTGTTTTGTTTACTTATTTAACTTGTTACTTGTACTTGTTTCAGACTGCACCGTGTGCTTACTTGCGAAGGATAATGGCTTATATTTGTAAGCATCCTCCTTAATGAGGCACTAATTTGTAAGCATCCTCCTTAATGAGGCACTATATTGAGCACTTGATATCTCATAATAACTCCATGAAGTAGACCCTTTATCGTTCCCATTTTGCAGAAGAAGACACTGAGGCATGATGACACTGAGTAGTCTGCCTAGGGTCACACCACTTATCGTCACAGCCAAGCAATCCGCTGCCAGAGCCTGGGTCTGCATCATGGCTACCCGGCCCATGCCGATGGCTCTTCTACCCTCTTTTCCGACGATGACTTTCCTCTGCCTTCACCGGGACAAGCTTCTGATGCACCGAGACGCTCTCAGGGGTCATCTGTCTCCTGCAAGTGCTCAGGGAAAGCTAGGACTTCTCTTTTTCCCTCTCGCCTTTCCCTTTTTTGCTCCTGCCCCCGCTCTAGTGCCCACCCTGTCAACACTGCAGTGAGTTGTCCACGAGTGTGTCTCATCCCCTGAGAGGGCAGGGTCACGGCTTGTTCATTCGGTATTCCCAGAAGACAGCACAGGGCCTGGCACACAGTGGATATAGTAAATGTGCTCTACTCCCGTTAACCCATAGTCACCGAAGGCATCTGAAAGATAAGCAGTGGCTATGGGCAGAAACTCAATGCCCAGATCTACTGATTTTTTTTGCCTTAATAATGGGTAATGGATTATTTTCACTGACTCTTGATGGGCTCCAACAATTAGAAAGTAGTCATAGATAGAGGTACCCCGGGCAGGTCCTCAGCAGCATCACAGAATCGGTGGCATCGAGTCTTCAGTTTTGAAACCTCGAGAGCTTCCCCGCTCTGCTTGCGGTGGCCGTCCCCCTAACCCAGACACCCCGCGCGCCCTTTGTACGCTTTAGTCGGTATCAAAACGTCCGGTTCTCTGCTTGTCCTCAAGGTTGGCAAACAGGACAAATGAGTTCCATGTCAAGGATGAAAGAGCACTCGGGCCTCTGATCAGTCATGGGTCCTGGACGGCGCTGAGAGTTCTGAAGGTTTTTCTCTTTCCCAGTTTGGCAAAATAAAGTGACAGAGAGAGAATGACTTGACCACAGTAGCTACTAGTTACGCAGCCAGACACACGGTAGTCATTTCACATGCCTCACTCTGTTCGCAGACTCGACGGCGTGTATTTGAGATGGCTTTGTCTCCTGGTTCTCACAAGTTAGGAAATAGAGGCTGACACCAGGAGCCTACAGCTCTCCTCTGCGAGGCAAAGGACACCAACCCTTAACCGTCTGGCTCCGAGCTTGCTCTCTCTACCCCTACCACAAACTCTCACTCACCACGATACTTTGTGAGCTGGGAGGCATGGCCAAACCTTTGATCCAAATTATTAAAATCCTACTGTAGAATTTAGTAACTGAGGGGAACAGCGAGGAAATGTTTCTGGACATAAGGGGCGTCTGGCTGCTCCTACAATCCCATCACCTGATCTCCTGTTTGGATTTGGCGAGTGTGAAGGTAAGAAAATTGGAAGGGACAGGTTAGAGAGAGTCCCTCAGGCCTTCCATAGGCCAATTCAGTACTCCACTGGCCCAACCAATGATCACTTTTCAGCTTTTACCAGGAAAAGGCCAGAAGTTCGTCAAGGATCATTCATCCTTCCACTAGCAAAACAAATTTCCCACCATTCCCTGGAGAACAAGTCCATTACAGAAGGGAAGAGATGTGAGTTCTTCTGAGCTTTCAAAGAACTTAATGGGGAGTTAAAAAAAAAAAGCGTCTATTAAATGTAAGAAATATTGAAGGAAAATTCCCTGGATAATCTGATTGTTAAAGGGATTATACCAAAGTTAAAAAAAAAATCTCTCAGACATTTGAACATTTTTGTTCTTGGAGCTAATAATATTAAACGTATTTGTAATATAACTGTTGGTATTTTCTTTGTAAGTTAACAGTGGTGCCTACGTGAGGTGTTTGCTTAATTGAAGAAGTTGGTTTACAACTAGGAGTGTCGTATCTGCATATAGTTTACAACAACCCAGCCTGGCTGGGTTAGTGCCACAGGGTTTGGTAATAAGTGCCAAAGAGTAGCCATAATGTCCATTTAAGAATGATTCAGTGAGTGATCTCAGGCAAACCACTCAATTTTCTATTGGTCTCATCAGTTCTTTCCACTATAGAATAAAGGCTGGACAAGATGACGTCTAAGAATTTCTCAGAACTTCTTTCTTAGCTGGGAGAGTCTCGTGCTAATGGTGATATTTATTTGTTAATTTATTCATCCCTTAAGCATTCATTAATTATTAATTCCTTCAAGCATTTATTTATTAAGAGCTCACACTAGGCACCCGGCATTCTCTTCCCTGCTAGGAATAGATAAAAGGAGGAAGAGACACACAATCTCTTCCCTCGAGGAGCTGACCTGCTCGAGGAACTGGGCGTGTCTCAAAGCACACGGTTGACTCTGGGTACACACAGTAAGGGCCACTCATCCGCAAACAGATCTCCTGAATTTTAAATTCAATATTCCCATATTACACAATCCTTTGGCTTAAAGCACCATCTCTCGATGTGTATTCTTAGGAGAATTTATTCATTCATTTGACAGGTGTTTATGGAGGGCCTACTCTGTATGGGGCTAAGTGCCGCCTTCAGAAAAGGTTCCACCATCAAGTAAGTTTGGGAAATACTGGATCAAACAAAGTGGAGGCTTCTTGTGCTCACCAACATGGAATCTGACCCATGCTCTGCAGAATTCCTAGTCACAGGGGCCTTCTTCTGGGGGAAGAGCTCACAAGACACGTGCTGTGCAGTTCACACTTTGATGAAATACTGAAGGTCCCTCCGTCTCCCCAGCCAGGGTAGAAAAGCATGTTGGTCGGTGGAGGGGCTCATAAAACGGAAGGCTCCCAAGCATGTACCACTCAGCATCTCAGCTAGAACTAGACTATTCTAGACTATTCAAAATATTCAAAATACTCTTCCCAGAAACTTGACTTAGGCCCAGCTCTTCCCTGAGATGGCTCTCGTCTCAGGATAGACATAGAGGATCAAAGGAACTACATATCTGAGGTCTTGGGCAAAAAAGCAGCTGGAGCTCACGGTAACGAGCTGCGTCACGTGATGATTAGTAGTAAGGCTGTGACTTCGGCAGGTGATGTCTCTGTTCTCAGTCTGCTGGAAGAGCATGGGCCAAAATATACTAATTGGATGAAATGGAAGTTACAGGAATTTGGAAATGGAGCCGATGAAAACACAACCAGCACTAATCAAAGGCTAATTATTCTCAACTGGCAAGATGGCCACGTGGGGGTGTGAGGGACACAGATAGGTGAGCCGAGGCCGAGCCGAGGCCGGGCCTGGAGGCCACTGGCTGAGGGTGGACGCTTCCAGGAGATTCTTTTCTGCGAGTGTTTCTGATTAGTCAAGACATGTTTTTGGGTTTGTATCCTCCTGTTTACCAGAGGAAGGGCTGGCTGGGGGCTGGCGTTCTGGGCCCCCGTGCTGATTGCGGTTAAGAGGATGACAATTTACATTTGTGCGGTGCTCCCTGGAGGGCTCAGAGCTCTGGGAGGAGTGTTGTTTGCGTCCTCCCTTCCTAACTACATTTTAATGTTAGGTGATCAGATGAAGATGAAGGAAAAAGAAACTTACAGAAGGGCCTTGACCATACGACTGTGGAAGGGAGGAGGGGCTGCCTGGCCGGGACCTCTTGGTGGCTGTGTGTGGAAAGGACACGAGGGCCAACTATTTCCCACCATCTCCTCCCCACGGGCTCCGCTCCAGTTCTGCGTCCAACGGCCTCACTGGTGGCCTCACTGTGGGCTCCAATTGAATCTCCCCATTTCTTAAGCAGTAGGGATAGCTCTGTCAAAAGCTCATCCCAGGACTTGCCTTGAGGCCGTCCATTCCTTGAGATGGTATCCATTTTTAGGGATTTAATTTTGGTAATTTAAAAAATTTATTTTTTTAAGTACTCTCTACACCCAACATGGGGCTTGAACTGACAACCCCCAGAGCAAGAGGCGCACGCGCCTCCGACCGAGCCGGGATCTAGGATATACTATAGGAAACTGTGAGCTCCAGCTGAAGTCAGGGTGACTTACAGTATAGCTCGACCCCACCTGAACTCCTGGGAACAGTGAGGTGAGGATTTCGGAGTGACTCCACACTTACTCTCAGGTTATCCTAATTCGAGATACGTCTAGAACACTCTTCAGGGTCTGGGATATCTAGAAACACCTGCACACAATGGAACTACTCCAGTGAATCTTGTCTGAATATTTCTGCAAATAAATTACTTGGGTTGTTATTTCTGGCCATTTTCTTTTCCAGGCAAAAACTGAAATCACTGAATTTCAACAATGGTAGGAAGGGAGCTCTTTGGAATAATGGGGGAAAACCCTGACTTAGGGAGACCAGACTTGGGTCAATGTGGCCAGGTACAAATGGCTAAAGGAAAACCATGCTCCCCTCTTCCCTTGGGGACCCCGATGCTTGAGCAGTGGGTGGGGAGTCTGGTAGTCTGGTGAAAGGAAAAGGGGTAACACAGGGCTGATATAGCTTCTGGTCAGGCAATTTAAGAGCCTGATCAGAGTACTGGTGCAGAGACCGAATTTAGGGGAAAATAAATCTTCAACTATGAGGAGGCACCGTGTTCCTCTAATCTAGGGCTCCTCCCAGGAGAGTCATCTCTACTCCTATTCCCTCTGTGTGTGAATGCATCTACTGAGGGGGTCACTGTCTCCTGGGAAGCCTATGTTGGTGGCTAAAAAGTTCCTTCTTAGTAGGCCTAGACTAACATCCCGGTAACTTCCCAGTTCTCAGTTAACTGAGAACACTAAGGGTTTGGACTGCATGGGTCCACCTACCTATACGCAGATTGTTTTCTTGGGTAAATGCGGTACAGTACTTTAACTGCATTTTCTCTTCCTTAGGATTTTCTCAGGAACATTCTTTCCTCCAGCTTACTTTATCATCAGGATACAGTAACACACAGAATGCTTATGCCTTATGCTATCAGTGACACTTTCAGGCAACAGTAGGCTATTAGCAGTTCAGTTCTGGGGGAATCAAAAATTATACATGGATTTTCTACTGTGCAGGTTTGGGAGGTGGGCCCCTAAGCCCGGTGCTAAGAGTCAGCTTCCTTTTTCCCTCTACACCACTGCGTTTCCAGTGGCTGCACAGACACACTCCCGATCCGTGCTCTCCACTCGGCTGAAGGCAAGGTTTCGAGAAGTACCGGTGCGCTGGCCGAGTCCGAGTCTGCCTGGGGTTAGCAGCAACCCCACCCCCCACCCCCGGGCTGGGAAAAAAAATTCCAGATGTAAATCTTGGAGTAATTTTCCTGACCAAATCCATCAGGAGACACAAATATTAAACTACCAGCGATAACATTCGGAAAAAAATAATCTCATGTTAAAAACCTTCTTCCCTATTCCTTTCAAACCTCTCAAGTATAGATTATGAAAGAGTCTTTAAAAAAGGAAGATGAGGAGAAAGTATCTGCAAAGCATATGTTAAAGATATTATTCCTTCTTTGTTTTTAATTTTTATTTTAAGTCAGCTCCATGCCCGACACGGGGCTTGAACCCATGACCCTGAGATTGAGAGTCACGTACTCTTCTGACTGAGCCACCCAGACGCCCCAAAGGTATACTATTTTAATAAAGTGCTCTCATACATCTATGAATTTCATGGGAAAACCGCAGCTAACTGAAGTTACCCTCATGAGCCAGGGTGATTTGCATGTATATAGTCACTGAACTCATGAGTTAAAAGTTATCCCATTTTACAGATGCAGAAACTGAGGTGCAGTTAAGAGGAGTGGAGCCCAGGTGGTCCCTGACCACTCCATGGTGACGTAGCCAGAGATGAGACGCCGGCAGGGAAAAAAGAGAAGCGCCACCAGCAGCCAGGGGCACACAGGAGAGGCACTGAGGTCCCATCTCTTCAGAACCTTCAAGGAAAACCTGGTATTTGTGAAGTTGCAGAGAAATTAGCACTCCCTTGTGCTGCAGGTGGTTGGCAGCCTTTCTGAAGAGAGATTAGCATCAGGCACCCAAAAATATGCTTGTCTTTTGATTCAGAAGGGCTATTGATAAGAAATTATCCTGAAGAAATGCATAAGAACGTCTACAAAGGTCTGGTTACAAAGATACGCAAGAGTGGTTAGCTAGAGTCACGGGAGATGGAAAAGCTAGAAAAAAGTACTAATTTTCAACCCTGGGAGACTGATTAAACTGGGCAGGACACACCCATGGAGGAGGACACCAGAGGACCCACGGAAAAATGTGCAGGAGAATTTATTTTTTTTTAAAGATTTTATTTATTTATTTGTCAGAGAGAGAGGGAGAGAGAGCAAGCACAGGCAGGCAGAGGCAGAGGGAGAAGCAGTCTCCCTGCCGAGCAAGGAGCCCGATGCGGGACTCGATCTCAGGATGCTGGGATCATGACCTGAGCCGAAGGCAGCCGCCCAACCAACTGAGCCACCCAGGCGTCCCTGCAGAAGAATTTTTAATACATAGCAACCTATGTAAAATATAAGTGAAAAAAGCCCCTAGGTTTCAATGTAAGAACAAACCGCTATTTTTTCCTTTTTGGTAATGAAAGAAATGTTTTTATATGCAGTGAGAAATGAGTGTAAAGATTCACGCCAAGTTGTAAATAACGATTATCTCTTAAGTAACAGCAATTTTCATTCTCTTCTTCGAGCCTATTGTATTTACATTTCTTTCTAAGTTGAACACATAAAAATCTAATAATAAAGTAATAGGCAAATAAAAGTTATTTTTAATTAAAAATGGGAAGGCAAGAATAAGCAGGAAATTCCAAAGTGAGGAACCCTATTGGGACTCTTGTATCCTCCACGGCACCTTGTCATCGGCCACAGGGGGGTCTCTGAAAAATGGTGATTAAAGTTTCATCTTACCATTAAACAAAAATCCCATCAGGACGTGGTAATTTTCTTGTAAAGGAGAGAGGTATTGGTGAGGGAATCAGAGTCAAATGAGTTTTTCCTCTCCCTTAACTGTGTCCACGAGAGTTTCATACCTGAGTATGAAATCCCTTGTGATGTCTATATGGCTCAGTCGTTAAGTATCTGCCTTCGGCTCAGGTCATCCCAGCGTCCTGGGATCGAGCCCCACATTGGGCTCCCTGCTCAGCTGGGGGTCTGCTTCTCCCTCTGTCCGCCACTCCTCCTGCTTGTGCTCCCTCTCTCCCTCTCTCTCTCTGGCAAATAAATAAAATCTTAAAAAGTACATTTATGTTTAAATTAAAAAAAAAAAAAGAGGGGCGCCTGGGTGGCTCAGTGGGTTAAAGCCTCTGCCTTCGGCTCAGGTCATGATCCCAGGGTCCTGGGATCGAGCCCCGCATCCGGCTCTCTGCTCAGTGGGAAGCCTGCTTCCCCCCATCTCTCCCTCTCTGTCTACCTCTCTGCCTACTTGTGATCTCTGTCAAATGGATAAATGAAATCTTTAAAAAAAAAAAAAAGAAAGAAAGAAATTCTTCGAGTAGAGCAAGGATGTGTTTAGTTTCTGTCTCAACCACCATTTCTAAAGAGGTTCAGACCTCCCTGTCGCCCCCAGAACAGCCCCCTTCGTGGGGTCTGAGGGTCTCCAGGCAAATTCCACTTCGTAATGGGATGCTGCGGTCCTTCAGCAGATGTGCGCTAACGTGTCCGCAGTGCAGGGACGCGCGTGGCTCTCGGCAGCACACACTGTGAACTCGTGCATTACCTGTGCCTCCAAGCGGGAAGGGCTGACGGCAGTCTTCTGGACAGCTTGAGGCAGGACCCAGGTCTGGGCTGAGGCCTGCCGGGAGGAGTGCTCTTTCTCCCAGGTCAGAGAAAAGAGACCCTGCCGGGCTCGGAGAGTCCACACCACTGCCGAGGTCTCTCCAGCACTCTAAACCCTGGAGCGCCCCAAACAGTAACTCAGGAATCTCCTTTCTGCCTAGGCATCCTCCTCTTTCCTCCCTGGGCATTAAAATTAGAGAGAGGGAGAGAGGGTATTTTAAGCCCAAATATGCAATTTAATGGCATTCTTCAAAAGGACACGATCTTTTTACACGTCTCAGGTGACAATCAGGTGTCAATATTATCTGAATGTCCTAAGGCAGGAAAGTCCAATCTAGTCTTCTTGGCAGATGATGTAAATGGTTTTCTTGCTTGGACTTGCCAGAAGCACGAGCAGAAAGAGACCTGGATTTCGGGACTCCCCACTGCTCCCCCCACCCTCTGGTGTGGCTCCGTTTCCCTCACGTATTCCCCATTTCCACTGTGGGTATCACCATCCGCACCGTTCCGCAAGCTACGACCTTGGCCTCACTCCTCAACCAGTTCAACCTCCACCTGCAGCACCCCGGGGACCTATCACCTTCTCTGACGTCGCCCTGCTTAAGGCTTTCTTTTTGCATTTTATCCACCTATAAAATGCAAGTTTAAAGGCCAACGAAGAAACTGCTTCTAGATCGTCTTTGGAATGAGCGAGGGTTTGCCTGGATCAGAGCAGCACGTGGGCAGCAGAGACCTCCTCTAATCACAGAGGAGGAGGTAGGGAGAGCAGTCTTGCAAACAGCTGAGTAATTGAGGAGGTAAAGTAATAACTGGTGAACGGCCGGAGAGATAAATCACGGTTGACGGCATCATTTAAAACGGACCAAATCAATGTGTTCTGCAGCTCACACATATTTGTCTCACTATGGCAGGACACGGTGCGAGGCTGTGTGTTTAGCGAGCAGAACCCCGAGACAAGAACCAGACTGGCCAGTGTGAAGCTCGGCAGGAAAGAAGGTGGGTGGCAGACAGAGCTCAAGGTACCAGATGAGCAGGACTGAGGGCGACAGAGAAAACCAAAGAAACTGGCCTGGACCCACAAGATTGGACGGCCAAGTTGAAGCGCACAGACGGAAGCAAGCACACGGGCCAGGGCGCGGGACAAGAGGGGCTTTCAGAGAGTCCTCCCATCCCTGCGAAGGCAGCCTTGTCTTAGCTGTTTCCACGGCCTGCAATGCTCCTCCCCCTGAATTAGGCACGGACACCACCTCCTCCATGAAGTCCTCCATGACCACTCAGTGTGAAATCGCCCAGGTACTCTATCCATCACCTTGTTTGATTTCTCTGATAAGCACTTGTCATTCCTGTTACTGTCTCGCTTCTTTGTTAGTTTTTTTCTGTGTCTCCCAAGGGGGATGTGAGCTCATCTCAGGCAGCAGAATCTGGGACTGTGAGGCACGCAGTAGGTGCTCAATAAATAGTAGTGAATGACTGACGGAGCCCTTGCCTGTGCCTAACCCTCCCACTCGTCCTTGCATTACCAAGGGCACGGCTGCCCTTTCCTCAGTAGGAAACTGACACCTAATTCGCCCAGTCTACGTTCTGATATCGAATATATTAATGCCGACCTGTCGATCTCAAGTCCTTCCACCACCTACCGGTCAGATACGTGTATCTCTCACTTTCCCCAACAAATCCTCCCCATCAGGCCCTTCATCATCTCGTCGTTCTTGACATGGGCCATGGGCAGCCTAACCTCTCTGCGAGCACAGTGTCCCTCGTCCCCTTTCTGCGTAAATCTGACGTTTCAGATTCCAGTCCAAATTTTCCTTGAAGTTCTCCCGAACATTCCACCCCACAAGGATTTCTCCTCTCAAGGACCTGCAAAACTTACTGTGTATTTCAAAGGATACATATGATCCTACTTAATGTTACTACAATTGTTTCATAGAGGCTAGCGATGTCTCCCCAGCACGATGCCCCAAGTGCAAGCAGGGTGCTCTAGGTGACCCACCCTCTTACTTCCCAAAGCCCACAAAACTGGACACAGAAACCAGACATGCAGCATCGAGAGGACCATGGATGGAAACTGCCCCAGACAGAAGACGTGACTGCCCGTCTTTGTCATTTCTCTGTGCTCTAACCACAGCCCACTCCAACATACAACTAGCTGAGATTTGTTCTAAACCCAGTGTGGAATTCACCCAGTGCACTAGACATCTGCTGTTTTCTCACTGCCTTAAATCCACTTTTCCATGTTCCAGGTACAACCATAAAATCTGGGATTTGGGAATCCTCCCCTTCTCCATTGTCAGCCAATTTGGATCCTAAAACTAGGGTGACCACAAAAACTTCATTATTCAAACCGGACGCTTAAGAGTAAAAGGCGGGCTCTATTCGTAATGGTGAAAAGCTCAACCATGAGAAGAGGAGACAGGGGGCCACTCTGGCCAACAGCTCCTGCTGAGTCAACAGCCAGCACGACCATCCGGCTGCGTGAGTGCATCTCCTGGACATCCTGCCACGGAAATCATGACACGTATTATATAAGGTTTTTAAGCCACGACATTTCTGGGGTGGTTTGTTATGTAGCAGGAGAGAACCGGAATAAAGAAGATGGAGGAAGAGTAAGCATGACCCCTTCGGGGCTTTCCAGAGTAAGCCACAATATTTCTGCTTTTATGTCATTAGCCCAAACTTGGACCACAGCCACACCTGGTTGCTAAAGGGGCTGAGAACTGAGGCCTTCCAGCTCTACTGCTGGCGCCCTCCTGGGCCACTGGGGGCTCTACAAGAAGGAGAGACTTTGGGGAGATAAGCAGCAGTCTACTGCACAACTTTTCTGTATTTTTTTTAAACTTTTCCAGGGTTCAAGTTCATCTCCATCCCTACCACTCTCAGTAGGTGAGATAGTGAGGCTCTCTCATGTGGGGGCTGTCCACATTCCCTCCACCTCAAGTTCCTTGCATCTCCATCCCTTCTCTCTTCTCTTGCTCGAGGCCAGTCCTTTACCTGTGCTCTCGATCCTCTTTCCCCACATGGTCTAGCACTTGGCTCCATCTACTACCTCTCTCTCATTCTCTACCTTGCGTTCTCTGGGGTACACAGGGAGTGAACAGGGAGCAATGGTAGAGGCCAAAAATGAGGGACCACCTGGAAAGGGTGGTTGAGGAGGGCTTCCATGAAGAGGTGACATTTAAGCCAAGACCTAAAGTAAGAGGAGGGCCCATCGTGTGAAGAGTTGGGTTGGCCACGGTGGGAGGGGAGGCAGGGCAGTGTTCGTGTACAGAAAGCGCTACATTTGAAGGAAAAGACTTAGCCTTTTGGAGGAAATGAAAGAAGAGATGTACATGAGTGCTGTGTGTAAGTGGGAGTGGGGAGAAGCTCTAAGTGAAGGAAGAGGGGTAAGCGGTGGCCAGATATGACGGAGCTTTGAGAAGATCAGAGGAGCTGGACCTCACTTGAAAGGTAGTGGAACATGGTGGATATATGATGAGGAATAAAATGGACACTGTTTCTTATTCCCATTGAGCTTACTTTCTAGGATGCTCCAAGGCACTCACAAGTGACAGAGGATCACACCTGGAGCTTTGAGGCCGGCAGCCTTCGAGCTCTTGGAGGAAGGTCTTTGAGCTCCTGGAAGAATATGGGTATGTTCTTGGAAGTTGGAAAAAGCTCCATGAGAATTTTAGAATTTTTTATTTTTGTTTTGAAAAATATGATGACATCTTCTAAAGTATCTGATGATCACCTTAAAATTGTGTGTTACTACACAATATTAGGGCTAGCATATGCATCAGGATTACTGGCCTTCTCCCTCCCTAGCATTCATTCTCCACCCTTCCCCACTCTGTTCCTGGCCCTGGGGAACCTGGCCTGCATGGATTGTAACAAGAACCTCCCTGGTCTCTGAGCATCTGGTTTGGTTCAGCTAATGGGGAGCCCGGGCAGAAGAGGAAGACAGGAGTCTGGCTTTCCTGCCAGCTCTCTCCCCTAGAGGCTGTCCCTGGTCATCTGTGCCCAAAGACCAAAGGCCACACCTCCTTTCAAAGCGACTTCTCTACTTGACCCCCTCCTTCTGTCTGGTCGCCTGTCCCTGTCCCTGGATCCCACTCGAAACCCCTGCTGGCACCTCTTTCCCCAGCAGCTCCCCTGTGGCTACTCAAGTACCCAACAACTGTACCCCTACTCCCACGTCCCTACATGGCCCCCCGCCACACCTTTAAATGAGCTCTTTGCAAGGAAGTCCTCCTTAATCACCCAGACTGAGTGTGCCCTCTGTCTCCTGCAGAGATCCCGACTGATGGACGCACGGAGGGACTGCACTTTCCTAGGCTAATTAAAAGGGAGGTGGACTGAATCTGGGAATGACTCATCCATAGCAAGTGAAGACTAACGTCTTGGGACCATGGGGCTCTGACTGTTCAGATAAAGATACTGAGAAGTTGGAACGGAGGAGGATGGGAGAACCGACGTCTCACCAGGCGGCCAGCACGTGCCGGGCAGTGGCAACCGGCGCTATGGACTCGCGTGAGGGGTGGGCTTGTTTCCACAGAACGACGTCAACCGTGACGCCCCGTTAAACTGGGCCATCCGACTTACTCACCTTGTGCTTGAGTCTGTGTGTTATTTGCAATCTGTCCTAATGTAGCATTAAGATCTACGATCATCAGAGCCTGCATCTGTATTCATGTTTACTATTTTAAAATAATATGAGGATAACACGATATGTTCACATGGGTGGTTTGTGAGAAAATTCTCCCATTTAAAACGGATCTATGTATCATGCGGTTTAAAAAACACCAATCTAGGCCAACATTTCAACCAGTGCAGAAGCAGTTCTTGTGCACGAGAGGCTCAACATTCATTTGCCAAAAAGGTTTTCGTTATAGTGACATTTAACATTTTTCACGGCCGGTCTCAGTTTTGTCCTCTAGGATGACACTTGTGAAAAGTTCAAGCTTTCCACCCCTTGAGACCCCAGCTCCCCCCACCCCCGTGTCCCCCGAGGCCCCCCTTAGGGTTCAGCACAAACACCCGGCCCCCAGGACGTAGTTCCCCGTGTCCTCTCCTGACCAGAGGTGAATTCTCCTTGGTTTGACCTTCCGAAGCGCGTCACAGGCCGCAGCGGACTCCAATCAGGGCCGTACATCTTTCTCCCTCCTGGGAGGCTCTGGATTTCATTCTTTTGGATTCTCCCCAGCCCCTCCCAAGGTGCCTTCCGGATGATAGGCGTGTCATCGGTATTCAGAGAATGAATCCGTGAACGATATGAGTGTGTACTGTATACATTTTGTATGATACGTAATTATACACATCCACAGTAACACTGAAAGTAGAAAAGTTGTGTGTGATTGTGTGACATGCCTTTGCCTGCTGCTCTGAACACGTGTTCTCTCTGCCCCCAGAGCACAGGCCAGGCTGCTCTCCAGCAGCTCCATTAAACACTGTCTCTTAATCTGCAATCTTAAGCTTCTCTTGTGCCAAGGGTTCTTCTGTCTTGAGATTCTCTCCATTTGTACAACCCCATGTCCCCTGGGCCCCTGCCCCTCCTACCACTCCTCTGCTAATGGACTCTGGCACAGTCAACCTCTCCTCACTGAGTATCCACCGTCAGGGCGGCCTTATTCTTGTGATCTTGTGGGGAGCTGGACGAAAACAGTTCACAGACCATGACCTGTAGGAATTCACACAATACAGAAAAAGATAAGGAGTATCCATGCTAAATCATAAGTGAAAACATGGAGAAAGAAATAACCTACATATGCTTAGAATGTCTGTAAAACTTTTAAGAAGTAGACCCATCTGGGGTGCCTGGGTGGCTCAGTGGGTTAAGCCTCTGCCTTCGGCTCAGGGCATGATCCAGGGTTCGAGGATCGAGCCCAGAGTCAGGCTCTCTGCTCAGCGGGGAGCCTGCTTCCCTCTCTTTCTCTGCCTACTTGTGATCTCTGTCAAGTAAATAAATAAAATCTTAAAAAAAAAAAAAAGTAGACCCATCTGACTACAGTTTGTAATATTGTGTTATACATCCAAAACCTGTTAATTAGCTTGATTGGGGTGGATATTTCACAATGTATGCATGAAATCATCATGTTGTACATCTTAAATTTATACAACTTTTAATTGTCGGTTACACCTCTATAAAGCTGGGGAAAAAAGTGTTCGCACAAGCATAAAGGGATATTCTATCAAGAAAACTGAATGTGGGGGTGCCTGGGTGGCTCAGCTGGGTAAGCATCTACCTTCAGTTCAGGTCATGATCTCAGGGTCTTGGGATTGAGTCCAGTGTCAGGCTCCTTGCTTTGCCTCTTCCCCTGCTGTGCTCTCTCTCTCTGACAAATAAATAAATAAAATCTTAAAAAAAAAAAAAAGGGGAAGAACACTGAATGTGTAAAAATCAGAATTTCAAGGCAGCACATAAGGAACTATCAATTATTTATTTTTTTAAACAATTTTATTTATTTATTTGACAGAGAGCGAGAGAGCACAAGCAGGTGGGGAGAGGGAGAAGCAGACTGCCACTGAGCAAGGAGCCTGATGCAGGGCTCGATCCCAGAACCCTGAGATCATGACCTGAGCAGAAGGCAGACGCTTAACCAACTGAGCCACCCAGGTGTCTCTTGATTATTCATTTAACAAGATTTTTTTTTTTTAATACCTAGCTTCCTAAGGATATTGGAATTGTCCCAGATTTTGAAAGCTGGAGGGACCTTGAAGGTTATCTGCTTTCACACTTGGATTTTACAGATGAAGAATAGGAACCATCTGCTTTCTCACTCTTACTCCAGGACACCTGAGCTGTGTGAGAGAATTACCACGCGGCAGAGCAGGTGCGCGTCACTGCCAGGTTGGGGGCTGGCTTCAGCGGGACCCTCTGCACTAAGGGATGATTTAGCAACCTTCTAATTGTCCTTTGCTCACTGCCCACCCTGCCCCCCTTCCACGCTAGCCAGATCCTTCTCGTGTTTCTTTCCTTCTCTAGCCTTTCCCCCAAACTCAATCTGAACAGCTGACCTCTTCATTCACCAAATACTTAGGCAGGACTCGCGACGGCCCAGATTCAGTTCCAGGGGCTGTGGCTACAGTCATGCCTTAGGTTGAGGTCTTTGAGCCTAAGAAGCTCCTCTTCCCGGCGGGCGCTGTTGCCAGGCGACAAACAGGCAAACACACACATTTAAAAAGTTGACAGTGGACAATGATCAGAAAGAAAGAGACATCAGGCGGGGTCTTAAAAGGCCTCCAGAAGAAGGTAATGTTTAATCTGAGTTCAGAATGAAAGAAAGGTCCGCTTCTTCACAGTGGAGGGGACGAGCATTCGAGGTGGCGTGGTGAGGGGAGAGTGGCAAGATTTTGCTCTAGGAAAGGAGGCAGGCCCTAGGTCATGCTGTTTTGTAATCCAAGGTACAGAGTCTAGATCTTATCCCAAGGGGGCTGGAGGAAGCCACTGGGATATTTTAAGTGGGGCTGTGACAAACTCTGATTCATACTTTACGTACTTATTTTTTTTACGCAGGCTCCACGCCCAGCCTGGAGCCCGACGCAGAGCTTGGATTCACAACTCTGAGATCATGATCTGAGCTGAGATCACGAGCCAGTCACTTAAACAGCCAGCCACCCAGGTGCCCCTGATTCATACTTTTTTTTTTTTTTAAAGATTTTATTTATTTATTTGAGGGAGAGAGAGAGTATGTGAGCACATGAGTAGGGGGAGGGGCAAAGATCGAGGGAGAAGCAGACTCCCTGCTGAGCAAGGGGCCTGACACAGGGCTTGACCCAGGTGCCTAGAGATCATAATCTGAGCTTAAGGCAGACAATTAACTGACTGAGTTACCCAGGCATCCAAGACTGACTGACTGACTGATTAGAGAGTGGGGGGAGGGGCAGAGGGAGAGGAAGAGAGAATCTCAAGCGGACTCCATGTTGAGCAAGGAGTCCGACACGGGGCTTGAACCCAGGACCCCGAGATCATGATGTGAGCTGAAATCAAGAGTCGGCCACCTCACTGACTGAGCTACGCAGATGCTCCAACAATAAGTTATTTTTTAAAAATTTAAAATGTTA
This sequence comes from Mellivora capensis, assembly GCA_004024625.1. Classification (NCBI taxonomy): domain Eukaryota; kingdom Metazoa; phylum Chordata; class Mammalia; order Carnivora; family Mustelidae; genus Mellivora; species Mellivora capensis. The sequence goes on along the minus strand of PISX010018199.1, from coordinate 3,870 downwards.
TTTTTTTTAAAGATTTTATTTATTTGACAGATAAATTTTATTTATTTGACAGAGAGAGATCACAAGTAGACAGCGAGGCAGGCAGAGAGAGAGAGAGGGAAGCAGGCTCCCCACTGAGCAGAGAGCCCGATGTGGCACTCGATCCCAGGACCCTGAGATCATGACCCGAGCCGAAGGCAGCGGCCCAACCCGCTGAGCCACCCAGGCGCCCTAAAATGTTATTAAAAAGAGAACTAATTTTTAAAAAAATCTCTGAAGTCAAAAAATTCAAGTTTAATATTAAAAGGTCAGGAGGTGGGCTAACTATAAAACTGTGCTGGGCTGAAGCCTGGACTGGGGACCCAGAAGATTCACTGAGGCCTTCTCTGATGTTGCAGCCTAAGGGAAACGCAGAGGGACACAACTCCATGGAAGGAAAGTTCTAACGTTCCCTTAACAGGAATTCCAGGAGAGATCGGAGAGAGGGAGATTAAAGACATAAAGACCCTTGGATGACCCAGAACATACGTTCTCATACCGAAGTTTCCAATCAGTCCCAAGAAGAATAAAAACCGAAAAAACTCTAGATGTGTGCTCGTTAAGATTAAAGAGAAAAATCTGAAAGCTACCAAAGAAAACCAGGCAGATGACCCAGAGGATCGAGAAGTGGGCTGATGGCGATCAGCCACCTGGCCTGTGCGGAGATAATGGGATGACATCGCCGAGGCAGTGAGGAGATAATCATCTTCAGTCTCAGAATCTTATTCTCTGTCTATCTCCCACGTGATGTTAGCAGTAAAGAGACATTTTTGGACCCGCTACAATGGTTTACGGCTTACAAACTGTCTGAAAGGAGGAACGAAGGACATTCTCCAAGAAGAGGGGAAATGAGTCTTGTGATAGGTAATGGGTTGCAAGAAGCCAGTGTGTGCAGAGAAATTAGCAAAAGGGCTTTTGTGTGATGAGCACTGGCTACGAATTGTTCTGAGGTTTTAGAAAGACGATCCGTAACCAGAAGGAAAGGGACTTGGGGAGGGACAGGACTCTACTCAGGGTCCAAGTTTCTGACCAGGCACCTGCAGCCCCCGCCCCCCCGTGTCCAGCACTGGGCCTGACAGAGAGTGCTCCAGAAGCGCTTGCTGCAAAAGGAATGAGTGGATGGGCGAGTGGTTCTGCCAGCTCGCGGCCTGCCCAGGGTATCCGCAGAGCACCTCGAGGGCTTGCTGCCGTGAGCTGGGACGTGGGCGGTGGGGAGCGCTTGCTGCCTGACTGTTCTAAAGACAAGTTTGGATTGTGCTCCTTCCAAGGGCTTCTGGGAAAAATGCCTCTGCTGGCAGCTCTGCCCTTAGGCCTGAGGCCAAGAACCTCTGAACAAATAATGTGCCGCCCAGCCAGGGCAAGAGAGCACAGCCACGTGTCTGGGGAGCACACGCTTCCTGTCTGCGGGGCGCCTGCTGACTCTTTCTCCATGCTCTAGATCAGGTCCAGATGCCGTATAATTAAGAAACCATTACCTGGGACCTGGAGAGTCCGCACTTACAGACCATCTAATTCAGATGATGAGAAGCTTTTGGAGGCCAGGCACGAGATAAGTGGTCACCCCCTCACATTCTTCTAATGTTGGGGGAATCAGGCCAAGAGCAGGGCAGACTCCACCCATTATTTCCCAGAAAATCACTGCAGTCCTTCAGGAGTGGAGAGAAATCCCGAGCGTCTCCACTAACTTCTGGGACAACTACTGAGTTTCCAAGAGTTCAAGTCCAAGGCAACAGGGACAGATGTGGCCTGGCTGGGTCACTGACAGTGCACGGGCCTCGTCATCCACACCTCCAGACAAGATTCGTTTTCGGTCTTCTTACTGAGACCGCTGCAACTTGACCTTGAAGGTCTTTCCAATTCTAAAATTGCATATGCTTCACCGTATTCTGGCTGCAATATTCTCCTAGTTTCCCACGGCCACTCCTCTTCATTGACCCACTGTCAAGTGCACCAGTGATGCCCGAATAGAACTGTAAGAATTTTTACACAGTTCCGCAGCTGCTCCCAGAGTGGCAGGGACACACAGTACGGAGAGGCTGTGGAGCGCTCCGGCGGCGAGTCGCGGGGTTCTTGTCCACGTCTACCAAATTCTCCGTCAACACCACCACCACTCCCTCTTGTCCCTGCTGAGGACCCTCTCCGCTCGTTCTTCCCTAAAGCCAACTGCACGGTCTCTCCCCTGCAGGCTCCCGGGCATCAGCTCTGGAGGCGGTGGAAGGGGCCACACTGAGTGATCTCTCTGCGCCTCTGGGCCCACAAGCGGTCCACACTCTCATTCCCTATTTTGGGCTCAGACAAGTGGTTCATCTCTTTCTCCTCACTTGAGGACCCCTCCTGCCAGATCCTCAGGGCTGTGATATACTCCCTCCTCAGCAGGTGTCACCACCGCCCCCCCCCCCAGGGGTCACCCCCGCCCCCCCCCCCGTGTCACCCCTCCCTCCTCAGCAGGTGCCACCGCCTCCTCCTCTCCAGGTGCTACCTCTTTGGCTCCCCGCTTCCTTGAAGCTCAACTAAGGAACCTGCCTGAGTTTCCCCCAAATCAAGTCACCAACTACCACTTCCTGGGACTGTGCCAAGAGAGCCTCTTCCCTTCCCTCTCCACCAAGTCTCTTAAAGAGGAATCCACCTCTCACCTCTTTTTCTTTTCTTTTTGTTTTTTTATTTCATTTCTTTTCAGCGTAACAGAACTCATAGTTTTGCACCACACCCAGTGCTCCATGCAATACGTGCCCTCCACAGTATCCGCCACCTGGCCCCCTCAACCTCCCACCCCCCGCCCCTTCAAAACCCTCAGGTGGTTTTTCAGAGTCCATAGTCTCTCATGATTCACCTCCCCCCAATTTCCCTCCACTCCCTTCTCCTCTCCATCTCCCCATGTCCTCCGTGTTACTCCTTATGCTCCACAAATAAGTGAAACCATATGATAACTGACGGACTCTGCTTGACTTATTTCACTCAGCATAATCTCTTCCAGTCCCGTCCATGTTGCTACAAAAGTCGGGTATTCATCCTTTCTGATGGATCATACTCCATAGTGTATATGGACCACATCTTCCTTATCCACTCATCTGTTGAAGGGCCTCTTGGGTCTTTCCACAGTTTGGCGACCGTGGCCATTGCTGCTATAAACATTGGGGTACAGATGGCCCTTCTTTTCACCACATCTGTATCCACCTCTCACCTCTTACTCGGACTTGGTTGCCTTTCTGAGGCCTTGCTTGCTCACGACCACCAGCAACCACCTAATAACTAGACCTACGGGGCCTTTCTGGGCTCATGGCATTTCACTCTGACCAGCGGGCTGCTCTCTCCTCCCGCGGCCACGGCCCCATGCACGGCCCGTGTGCCCAGAGCCCCTTAGTCTGTTGCTTCATGGCAGATTCTCTGCCAGCCTCCCCACCTCACCTCCCCTGGTGTCCCAGGGTTCTGGCCTCAGTCCCAATCCTCACTCCCTGGGATCTCTGCAGCCCAGTCTCACTGCTGCTGAGAAGGCAGAGCTCTCCATCTTCATCTCAGATCTCTCTCCCTCCGTCCCACCTGCCCGCCCCACCCCTCCTTAAACATCACCTGCCTTGGGGCGCCTGGGTGGCTCCGTGGGTGAAGCCTCTGCCTTCGGCTCAGGTCATGATCTCAGGGTCCTGGGATCGAGCCCCTCATTGGGCTCTCTGCTCAGCGGGGAGCCTGCTCCCCTCCCACCGCGGCCTGCCTCTCTGCCTACTTGTGATCTGTCAAATAAATAAATAAAATCTTAAAAACAAAACAAACAAACAAGAAACCCATCACCTGCCTACTAGACCTCCTGACCTAGAACACCTAGACATACCCCAACATGGTCCCAAATGGAATCAACGA